>OX401420.1:943202-1021201 GCA_947846245.1 Cerastoderma edule | reverse complement strand
CACCCACCGTCTCATTTCATAACCGTGCACTTGACATGTAGCAGATGTTGCAGATTTAGAAAACCGTTTAAACGGTTTATTTTGTAAACAATGATAGTTTATTTCCGTTCTGTGAAAAAATTGAAATGGGTGGGATTCTTTTTACCCATATTGTTTAATAAGACGACACTACAATCACCTAACACTAGCAAGGAAAGTCTGATAGCAAATCTTTACTTTTTCTTTTAATCGAAGCACTGAATACCATAATGTTTATCATATTTATTCAACGAAAACAGTAAGGAAAATTATTGCGCACAATTTGACCATATTTCACTATTTTAGCCGGGTACATCAAGCTCACTTTACTTGAATGACTTCTTTCTTTATGGTCTTTGAACTCGGCCCTTAGGCTATTCCTTGCTTCAACAATCTCCTTTGGGTAGTCACGGTTTATGCTGTATGTCGAACCTTTGAGTTTACGTGCAGACGATATGATTAGCTCTACATCTTGGTAATCTCGGAAAGATACAATAATAGCACTGGTTTTTCCATGCCGATACTTGCCAAGGCGGTGTGACCTGTCAATTACAATTTCCTTTGATATTCCAAGCCTTTGATTAACAAAAGTCTGTATGATCATCATACAGTTTTCTTGTCTATCCTCTGGGATACCAAGGAACAATAGATTATGTCGGCTGTTGCGTGCTTCAAGGTCCATAGATTTGTACTCTATTAAAAGCAATCGTGAATCAAGTCGTCCAACCTATTGTCTAAACATTAGACATTTTTAGAGATGTATCCAACTTGCTTTCAATATGAGACATTCTAGTGTTATTCGTCACATTATTTATCGTAACCTCTTTATATAGGGCTGCTAGTTTTTCATCCATAGTCAACGACTTAAAATCATTAATGTCAACGCCTCCATCTGAACTAATTTTCTGACGCTTTCGCTGATTTACAACGTTTGTCTCCGATGAGAAAACACTTTCTTGCAGCGTTGTATAAGTCTGGGATTCACGGACTTCTTGGCTTTCGTAACAGTCGCCATCTTGAATATTTACTTTATCAGTCTGTTGTGACATAATTTAACTTTATAAACTGTCAAAATGACAATTGATGTACAAACTAGATGTTTACACACATATAAACACTAAAATAGTCCTTTGTTATCACTTTATAACTTAGTTATTTTACGTCCGAACAAATTTTAAGAACCAAATACACCGCCTATTGGTCACATGATGAAACTGATAAACTGATATTTATTTGCTTTTCCCTTCTGTTATCTTTAATCTTATTGACTGAAACAACATTAATTCAACACATCTGAGGCATACAATTGATTCGTACCAGCTATAAAAGGAATGCTCACATATCATAAGAATCATCATGTACGCTAATGCGTTTCTGGACTTTTAAAACTCTAAAACACCTGGTTCCTGTTCTGTGTTATAGAACAATACATACCATGTACACATGTATGATAGACAACGGGTGTGGTCTAATTCAAGTAAGTTGTTATGCTAGGATTGGCAAGTATATCTATGTTTGTTTTTCTATGTCTCATTGTGTATACTTGTTCACATTTGTTTATAGAGTTATGTTTGTTTTATATATACTCTTGCACACAAGTTTCCCTGCTGACTTACAGTGAGATGATGTTTTCTCATAGCCTTTATAACCATGTTTTTATTTTTTCTTATGTATAAAACGCTAAATATGTGTACGGGATATTAACATTTACAAAGACCGGCTTTTTTATGATAAAGGCTTTTGGAAATATGTTAGGACGTTTCAAACGGACTTGGTCAATGAATGGTTAACCTTACACCTTATCCCGCCCAGGAGTAGAGTGTGGCTCTCTGCAGTTCTTGAGTTTGCAGTGCCCTAAACAATGGTTTGAAATGGTGCCTGATACAAATCATGTTTTTATTTTTGTCCATTCAATGTCATAGTTTTACTTTTGAATTTAAAACGAGGAAAGAAGGGATTAAAAAATAAGTGACAGCAAAGTCTTTGCAAAGCTATAAGAGAATCGAAATATACATCACAACGGTATGAACAAATTAAATATATTTAAAGGTTTATCGCAGGTATTTATAAGAAAGTTAATTATTTGCATGTTTCTGTTTTCAGTCCCACGCAAAATTGCACCATTAAGGAACTGCAATGTTATTGAAGATAAAGGATATCGGAGATAACGGTCCAAGTAGTTGAAAAGAGTCAAGGGCACATGTACTCGGGGTCTTAACTCGCTGATTTGGTCATGCAGGTAAATCAGGGTGAAATCTTATGTTTTGATAAATTGTATATGGTCTTTTAATTGTTTAAAAAAGAAACATGTTCTAAAAGGCAAAGTTTTTTCGAGGAGTTACTTTCAAATGATGCTTACTATTAACTGCAATAAATACAACGCATGACATGTTTCACATGATCTCAATGTTCCTTTGAAATACTTCTATTAAATCTGGTCCTTGTCTTGATAGAGGCTCATTGGCTAATTGGGAAGTGTTAGTGACTTGTTTCCTCACCTGTATTTAGGTTTAGTACCTTGTTCTTGGGTCTTGCCGTGTTTACATTTCGCCGTATCCATTTATTTTCGTTTTTCAAGTGGGTTCCTCGTTGGATTTTATGGTTAGTTTGGTGTACAGATGAAGAAAAGTAAGAACTTAATCATGGATACACCTCCTAAATAAAAATAAAATGATAAAATAAATAAAGAAGCGAAAAAGTGTTACATCAATATTGCACAAGTAACAGAAAAGTAATGCAATCAACAGACTAGAACTTACAATTTCTCTTATAACTTTTATACTCAACACATTTACCAAGAGTATCTAGATACATCTTAAATTGGCTAAAACTTAAAAGTTGACTTCTATGTATTCACCGGAATATTGTTGCTCTCCGAGTTCCCTTCATAAGGCTAGTCCATTCAACAACAAAAGCACCGACCACAGGTCAAAAGCTGACTCATCTGCATTCACTGAAAACACTGGTTTCCGCTGCCCTCCAAATTCTTTGCATAGGGTTAGTCCATGCATCCACAGCTCCAATTTGAAAATCGCATTTAAAATTAAAATCCACATTATTTTCATGTAAAAATCCTCTGAATGTAACACTGGCATTTTTTTACTTAATAAGACTGTCCTCTGTTCACCACTAGTTCACAATTTGCTCTTACATATACTATCATAGAATCCCCTAGAAAATCCAGGAACCTTAGTCGAATGTTCTGGACGGATCTTGTATCGTTGTTTTTAATTCTTTCAATAACTATAGAGATGCTGGAACATCCTGGAGTATTCTTCCTGTTTACTGTCAAACAAATAATCACGTACCATTGTGGTGAACAATTCTGTAATGTTATTTCAATAAATGTCAACAACACACAAAGTTTACGTGCAGATGATTAGTATATATGTCAATAATGAAAATAATACAAGACACCATGCTTATTTCAAGTATTGCAAATAGCTTGCAATCTCTTATAATGAACAAAACTATTTTCTTTTACAGGTTCCTCAGCTGTTTACATGTCTGTTTGTAGATTCTGTAAAGGGTCCTAATTTACCTGGTTTTTCTCTGACATGAATCATGTCCGCATTCGATCTTTTGGATGGGACACTGAAACTGACAATGTCGCATACACCCTTCACTTCCTCTTCAGATCTAACAACTGTGACGTATACTTCATCTTTATCAGCATGAACAATTGGTTTTTTGCATTTTGGAAAATGTTTAGCGTATAAGTGATGATCGTAGTATCAAAGATAACTGTTAGTTGTGTGTATATAAAAGACTAAACAAGTTTATAGCATGATATATCTGTAAGTATGCTATGATCTTAACTTGTTTTATATTTGCTAAAACCATTGCTATACGAATACAATATCAACTGTTTTAGAACAAAATACTACATCCCCTGTCAACTCTTAAGACATATGAAAACCTGCGACTAACGTTGCTGAGAAACATACACTTGTTAATATCCATGACGAATTGACCCCTTACTTCGAAATATGTGATTACTGTTGATACAACCATAATTATATTTCTAGATATACAACCTCTTACTCTCTCTAAATTTAAATCGTTGTTTATAAAAAATAAACTCGTTTAAACAGTCCGAAATGTCCGCGACTTTAACGTTCTTTATCTGTTCTGTACAGTTATGAGCAGGGTTCGGAAGCTGTTAACCTTTTTAAGAAAGTGAAAATCCCAATCTCACTTCTTATTTTACAAGTACATACACTCTACGCAAATCTTTCTTTTAAAACTCTGTCAACGAAGCTTAAACAAACTTATATAGTCAGCCCTTTATTATACCGTCTTAAGCCATATCATCGAGTGGCTGTAAACACATACATTGCATTTAAAAGATGCAAACCACATTCCAGATGAAAAATAACAAGCAAAGCATGTTACACAATATTGTTTGCTTCGAATGTCTGGTTTCTTTTTAAAAGGGTGAGCACAATCTTTATCCTTACCTTACATTTCATTTAAGTAATGCATAAAAACGATTGTGGGTGAATGATTAAATACGTAGCAGAAAATAAACGTTAAATTGTTAAAGAGCATTACAATGGGTGGTTATACCCTTGATTTGACAATGAGGTAAAATCCAGACCTTAAGTAGGCCATGACGTTAAACGATAGCTTTAAACATAAAGAATACATTGTTATGTACATGATATATCTGATCTGTGTTTGCATTGTTTCACATTTTATAAACATGTGTGAGTTATTTTGATATTTGGATTGTTTGTTTGTACGATTGTGGCTGAGACATGAACAATAGATATGTTTATTAATCGTCTCCATGAACACTTGATGACTTGTTGACATTTACTAAAAGAACATTGTAGAATTGTCCACAACAATGATATTTGGTTACGAGATTGATAATAAACAGGAGGAATGTTCCAGAACTTTCCATCATCTCATGTATATATAGTTATTGGCATAATTGAACAGATTGAGGAATACACAGGATCGTTCAAGAAGTTATTAGAGAATTTAATAGTACTAGCTTGTTGATTTCATTGCGTTTCTATTACTGGGACAAGTATGACGTATCAGCATGCATGTATATATCTAGGTATAACCTACCGAAGGTAAAACTTCATGTTTTAGATAAACTATTTGATTTATTTTATTTATTGCAGTATTTGGAGGGATAAAACTCTCTATAAAGGGGTAAGAACTATGAATCATTTAAGGTTAAGAAATAATCTTTACAGTATCCAATAGTTTTGTTTTGTTTGAAATAAAATGAACACACAGATTCAACAAAAAGCGTAATGAAAGGTATTTATCTAAACAGCACGATCGTACTGGGATATACCATTTTAATATACACTATGCGATAAAGCCCAGACCTTGAGTCGGCCATAACGTTAAACGATATATTTAAACATAAACACAATATGCATGTACGTATTTAGGTGTAACCCTACCGGTGGTAAAACTTCCTGCTTTAGATAATCAATTTGCTGCATTATATTTCTCGCAGCGTGTTGAGGTATATAACGCTTTAAAAAGAGGT
Organism: Cerastoderma edule; assembly: GCA_947846245.1. Taxonomy (NCBI): domain Eukaryota; kingdom Metazoa; phylum Mollusca; class Bivalvia; order Cardiida; family Cardiidae; genus Cerastoderma; species Cerastoderma edule. The sequence goes on along the minus strand of OX401420.1, from coordinate 1,015,665 downwards.
AAGATTTACGAACCATTTAAGGATATGTATTAATCTTTAAAGTATACTTCTGTTTTGTTTTAACTAATATGACCATGCACACATAAGTTATCATTTGAACACTAAAACAGCGACACAACTATGCACATATACATTGTAACACACATACGACCCCAGCTTTTAAGATAGGATTGAAAACGTTGTTGCTGACGACATACAGGTATGCCCAGCAGATTTTTAAGTAGTTTGAGATACATGTAGTCAACTGACAGTTTATAGATGTGGGATATCTGTAGATCTTTAGCATGTTTACAATCGTATTTACAAGCATTGGCCGGCTATTTTATTGCCGTAATATATACAATATCCAACGATCACGATTGATACTCGGAAAAGATATTCGGTAGATACACATCGTTTCGTTCTACATCAATATTTAGTCTTTATTGATAGAATACTCTATTTCAAAAGAAATAGATTATCATGTATACGGTATCAGCGATTTAGTACAGACACATATGTATTGTCATATCAAGTAGAGAAACCTCTGATATGTTTATATTTTTCAAGGCTAAATCTTTGTTTCGGCAAGTTGTTATGAAGAAACTTAAGAAACGATCCATCCATCCAATCGGAAGACCTTGCAATTTAAAAAAAAACCATGTTTTTTTTACCTTACTTGGCTTTTTAAGTTGTCGAGCCAATCTGCCTCATATAAATGTAAAATGTCACATGTACTTACGACACAAATATTGTACAAGTAATACATTTAATCGCTTTAATCTCAAGCTAAACTGCAGGAAATAAATACATACTATCGTTTTGAGAGACAAACATAACACAGACCTGGACTAAAAGTCGTCTAAAACATTTAACACTGTAAGGGATACACATATAATGTATCTAGTGATTTCTGCCAGTTTCCACAGATTGTCTTTTGCTCGTAGTCGTATATCTGGCATGGGCTAACGGGGATGGCGAATGAAATGTCGCCCATCTCAACTTGTTTATTTTCATCTTACCAGAAGGTCATACAATTCCAAATGTTAACTTAAGTATTTACGTGTGAATGTTAACCTTGATATCCGATATTTGACTATGATTGCGCCAAGTACTCTTATCACCAGCCCACAGAGCCCCAATCCAATACTTATAAAAGAACGATAAAGGACTTAGAAAAATATTTTCAAGAGTGAAAACAAACATTGTTTTTGATAACATTTCATCACGCTACAATACCATCAATGTTATGAGAAGTACTATTCACAAATTGCGGGAGTTTCACACTATAGCAGGAGCACCGCCGAGGTTCTTCCAAACTATAATAGGGCTACGTGACGAAACATATTGAGTTAGTGTACCTGTATTGTCAACTGTCTTTAAGCTATAGATTGTCATGGTAATAAATCCACGTAACTTAAAATAATTAGAAAACACCATTTACAAAAAAGGAACCAATTTTTAAGAACAATAGCGTTAAAACTTGTCAATGAGTTTTCACGATCGTTTAACGCTCGCAGCCCCAGGTCAAAAACCATCAGATTATTATCAAACATCTTCGGAACTTAAAGAAATCCATTTGATTATCATCCAACATCCTCTGAACGTACACAGATCCATCAGATTATTATCAAACATCTTCGCTACTTAAAAAAAATCCTCATTGTCTTACAACTGTTGCTTACCATCACAATTAAGGATTTGGGTTAGTGGCCCACTTTTAAAACTACGGTATCGTACAGATTTGTTATAGTGTCCCAACAACCTCCGGTTTAATACAAATTTGGATGAAAAGATAGCAGAATCAATCCCTCGGCGCTGTTATGTTCCATTATGCTTAGTTTGTATTCATTGATAATTGGGCAATATTGCCTCTGTTTGTTTACCAGTTTATTAACCATGTGAAATCGCAATCTATTAATTGGAGTTTAAGGTACATTCTATCAATTTTTCGATTATTTTTGATCATCGAAAGACGACATAGTCAACACTGCTCGGAGGATTCGACGAATGCTCGGCATTTAAGTAAATTGTTCCTAGATGTAACCATACATTCTCTTATCCATGATTAAAGTAGAACTTATTAGATGAAGGCTGACAATGCCTTAGTGTGGACCACATTTCCTGCCGGCCTGCTTACCGTCATTTTCAACCAAACCCCTAGTTGTATCGATGTCCTTTTTCATTTACCACTACTCGTTGAACCACTACTCCGCCAAAATTTAAAAAAAACGAGAATCCCCTTTTGCCATGACAATGACGTTTTATTCAACTTGCTTTCCGAAAAGTCAGACAGAGATGACTATCATCCTGTTGTTATTCTCCTTTCTGTTGATTTAAAGGCAGATCCATGTACTCACAGTTTGCTTAAATGATTATAGTTTATTGATCGATTCTGGAATATGACGCATAATACTGTCATATTCCGTTCAAAAGCCTCATAATTTCTTCGTGTGATCATTGATTACAAGCCAACAATGTTTGGGATAGTTTTCCTCTGTGATTCGATAAGTTCTTACTTGATTATTATATTTGATTTATTCTTCTTGAGCATTGCTAGTTGCGATTGCCTTTAAATGCTATCATATCTCTGATTGCTTACAATATCTAAATTTTCCGATACAGACATTGAAGATATTTCCCTTCTTTTGACGAAGCTGTGCATAATCACATATATTTCTTGCCTTAGCTGTTTACAGGTTCTACGATATCGTCGTCTTATTCAGGTGCCAATGGGATTTGTTGCGTTATTCTAAGTCAACGACTCAAAAAGTCCGACAGAATTATAGGCTTTATAAAAGGAAGTTCGGGAAGATCATAACGGGGTAGCAAATGAAATTGTCCATTTGCCCAGTTTGTCCGAACTTACTAATGGATAAATGAATCTTTACAGAAATGTATTAAATAATCATTATCAGGACAAGTGCGGAAAACACTTGACAAATATATTTTGTTTTGTTTGTATGCGAACAGATGACAAAAAAGTATGAAAAAGGTAACTGTACTCATTGCATGTAAAGAACACAATACACGACATTTGAAATGGCACTATGTATTAACAAACCTCTGTCCATCTGTTCACATTATTAATGTATGGATTTCTTTTTTAAAATATCTCTCAAAACATATTTTACTTTTTCAGTAAAGACTAATGTCATTGCTTGGTAGAGTACCATTTCTGCATCTAATTGCAAGCATTCGTATTGCCCCACTAGTCGTTTAACTTCGATTGTGTCTTATATTACATCTGAAGGGGATGACCACCATTATAGATCAAGTTTTGTTTGGACTTTTGATGCTATGCTTCTTCAATCCAGGGTTCGGTGAGTAATACGATTTACATCGGGTGAAATGTGTAACAAAATAATTTCCGCTTTTACAGTAGATATTGTTGTTTAACATGCAACAGTAAAGTCGCTAATGACACCGAATAAAAAGGAAATCTTTACACTAAACTGGTTTATATCCTAACTCGGTAAACACTCTTTTAACCTTTTTCTTGCTTTAATGGAAAGAACTATCGCCCGTATGTCAGCTATAAGATCTCTCTTAAAAGAAACTCTTACCAAACAAAGCCGATGATCGAACCTTCACATTGAGACCCAAGTCATTCCGTTGGGTCAACGAGTTCTACCAAACAAAAATGTCGATATGTTATTTTTGCTTCAATTTCGGACTAATTAAATCTGAAAAGGGATTGGGATTGGGTTGGTTTTGAGAAATAATTACTTGGAAGTGTTCATGTCATTGATTCAAGTACAATATACCTACACAGCTCTCGATAATTTGATGACACCAGTATTCTGATGTTAGAAAACAAAGTTACTTGTTTAAATCCTTCAAATAAAAATGCGTCTAGTTCATCAATATGAATGGTGACTGTAAAATATCAAAATTAGAGGTTCTTTTGAAAACTAATGAATAGGATATATCGACTTATATTATTTCACCATTCTGTTGTTATCGCTGCCTTAATAGTTCGTCGCGAGAGTGATTCATCTGCCACAATTGGAAGTCTAAGCCTACATGTACTTTAGTTTTGGACAAACTGAAGTGACAGACCTTTTAAAATGTCTACTTTCATTTAAAGTTCATGTATTTGGGCGTAAATTAGATAATGAGCTGGTTCATCATTAATAATTCAATTCCGGGTCTGTGGCGCTTGTCAGATGTTACTCGGATTACTCGGAAAAAACTTGCAATACTTTGGTGGTCTATTCTAAATCAATATTAGACAAGTGTTATACAAGACCAACCTTAAATCGGATAGAGTCTGCATCAAGTGTCGACATTGGACAGGGATAACTGTTTCCAGAAATATGATGACTCTTTCGTATCTTATCACTTGTGTGGTGTAATGTACATGTTTTCGGACTACTGACTAATATTCCAAATCTAAATACTTTTTCATTGATTGCATGTTATGGGATTTTCAATAAAATATTTCTTTTGCAGGACTTTTGACCATGACTTCGTCAGAGTTTGAATGTGGTCAATCAGCCTCGATAGTATGTTCAAGGACAAGTAGTAACGTGTCTCAAATCGCATGGACTATTCGTGAACAAAAACGAATATGCTCATTAACCAAGTGCCAACTTCCGATCCAAGGAAATTACAACTTTACTGCCGCCGGAGGTGTGTGGACGTTGACCATCGATCCAGTCGAGTTGAAGGACAACAACATCACGTTTACATGCGAGACACCTAGTCCTGAAACCGAGAACGCTCCTGTAAGAGTTTCAAGTACCATTGCCGTATCAGGTAGGCATCATTATTTGGCCGACTGTTTTGTGTTCCTAAAGCAAACAAGTCGATTGTCGTTATACGAAATGTTAAGACATACGTATGGACAAAACAATTTCATTTGCCCATTTGCCTAGAATGATAATATACTACACTAGGAAAGAACATAAGATACATATAAAACGGTAGCATAGAATTGACTGGAGTGAAACAAGTTCTTCAATGTAAACTGATTGTGTTATGTCTTGAACCTCTTGTCTACCATATCAAAAATCGAATTAGTATGCATCGACTGTTCGAGGATAACATTCTTCAAAGAAATGTGAACATTTAAGAGACTCTCTCATAGATGGAGATTTTGACTTTCTGAAATAAATCTTCTACCGTAAAAAGAACAACATAGATTTCTGAAGTAACATTTACATGAAACTAGATTATTGACAGCTTCCTAACCCTACTCGAGACTATACAAAGAAGATCTACAACATTAAAATCGCAGAAAACAAACAGCGAAAGTATTATCTAGTTAATTCTTGATTGATTAGATATAATCTTCGTTTGTCAGTTTACCATTACCACCTAGGCCTTTGCCATTCGGTGAGTAAGATAAAACCGAAAAAAAAAATAGGCACAATTTGTACAGAGGATGTTAAAACATACCTTCCCGGAAGGTTAAAAAAGGTATTGCCAGAATAACAAGATTAAAAACTAAACAGAACAAATGCCATTTTAAATCAAATTTCATATAAGTTTTTTTCCTGGAGACGAATAGTTATTCGTAACTTCATTCATGTAATTTTGATTTCAATGTGAACATTAAATGTTAAACTAAGGTAATTGATATGAAATTTATCTGTAGCTGTCACGTAACAGAAGCAAAGTGCGGGAAGATGAATTCCAACATTTATTTATAAACCGGCTTTACCAAAGAAGATCAGACAAACGCACCGGCTCACTTCACCACTGCTTGTGAACGCTCTGCCGCACCACCGCGGTGCTGACGACAAAATCGGTTGCGCAACTTTCGGTTAGTGTTTTAAGGGTAGTTTTCTGTTATTATTATGCAATTTAAGACGAATAATCAAATGTAAAAAAAGCATGATTCAACCCATATTGAAACAACCGTCTATAGATAAAGCCTCTGTTTTGAACTCGTGGAATTGGCTGAGATTTCGTAAATTTTCCTCGCCGATGAAACTCCCGGTAACCCGTTCGCAAAATTCTGAATTGCATCGACGCGAAAAATTACGATATCTCAGCCAACTTCTCCAGTTCAAAACTGAAACTTTGCCCATAGGCGGTTTGATTTGATACGGGCTGAAGCATGTTTTTAAATTTTCGAGTACTTGTTTGAAAATGTAGGAAAATAGCAAAAACCTACCCTAAAATCACTTAACCGGAAGAAGCGCAACCGCTTCGCCGTGAACAGCGCGGTGGTGCAGCAGAGCGTTCAGCAGCCGTGCTCACGTTACTTAACGAAAGCACGGGTTTTTAGCAAATTCATTGCAAAGAAATGGCTTAGTTACAAGGATTGTCATTTTACTTTTGTTACTCCAAATATACACATATTTGAGAGAGTATCTTTAACGTAAAATGAAGCGTTTATTCTAATAAAGTAAAAAGATTTATAGTTTGGTATTGATTATCAAATTAACGCGCCACTCCTTAATTTTACCGATAGTCCTCTCACCTACGGTGAAAAGTGATTCATAGGTTCTATTCTCTTTTTCGATGAATCGTAGAAGAAGTAGACAAAGTGTAACACTGATTTAATTTCATATCTCTTAAAAAAGTCTAAACACCGGCATTTGATATTACTTATATGTGTAACGTTTACCCCCGTTCATATAGGCTCAAAACAGTGCGCGCGTGAGTTACAAACATTAAATAATATAGTCATCGTGTGAAGATGTGTTAACTGTGAGTATTGGTGTATGGTGGTATATTTATGTATGTGGGGTAGTATTACATGCTGTTTTTAATCAATATAAATCTCATTTTATATCGATAACAGTTGCTATTGACAATTCTTCAACCCTGACTGAGAGAGGAACTGCAACAGATGTAATATTTAAGGCCGAATCCAACTGCATGAAACCTGTAGTGAACGTCAATATCACGTGGCAATGCGTGAAGGCTGATCAGGTTAGTTAAATCATGAGTTGATTTGTGATTGTAACATGGACTGTAGTATAAAAGGCGTCATGGACAATCTACTTATAAACCAGTTTTAACAGATACGAGCGACTTTTCTATGTTCCTTCACATCGAAAGTTCTTCGTCTGAGTTGGTCTCAGTATCGTGTCTGTAAAATCTGTGAATTCCGACATGGAAAAGATAATGGTATATTCTAAAATGTACAACTGACCAAATCATATAAAAAAGCAAACAAATAGTAAAGTACCATTTCTTCATCTTAACAACATCTAAATTGGAAGAGATTTGAAAGCATTTTACCGCGTATTGAGTGTATTAACAGCTTTTTCTCTTTAGGGCGTACATTTTATGGTTGAAATAACAATAACACAAAAACATCAACATCAAAGATAATGATAAAGTCGTTATAGCGATTGACACATAACTAATTAATTCCTTGATATTTTCTGTGAGGCTTGGTAAAAATGCTTTAATAAGACTTACAGTGGATGATCAGTGTGTTTGTAAATGAAATGTTGCTAAAATCCTATATGATTAAATATTAAGGACGTTGTCGGTAGTTTTTTCTGCACACTTCAACTGCGCATCCAAGGGAGATAATAATCTGTAATTGAAGAGATACTTGCATTGTAATCTTATAAACATTCTAATCCGGATGAAATAAATTATCCGTATACACTTTTTTAAAAGAATAATTATATTATCCATAAAACTATAAAATGTTATTAACATTATTATATATGTCTCATGCATATTAAGCCCCAATCTTCTATTTTTCAAGTTTAAAGTTATTTTAGTCGAATTTATAAATGTTTCTGTTTTCAAATACGGTTACCATGGAAACTATCATTTTACAGATAAACTAACTCATTAAGATTAACTTTTTTTTTTTTCCTTTTTGTTCCAAGATTATATTTTACTTCACATACTAAAAAATACGAGAATTCTATGAAAGGAATTTTTAGATATCTACATTTATTTGTAATATACATATCAATGTTTATAGTCTTTTGTCCAATAAAAAACATTGAAGAACTGATTTGAAATACAAAAAATGTTCTGATTGTAATAATTTAAAGTAGCATTGAATTATAAAGCATTGAATGTATGAATTCATGTTTTTTTCTTAATACACCAACAGGAAATTATTTTATTTTCCAATTCGAAAGGATAAACAAGATTTGTATAACAAGCAACATCTTATTCAACTGGTTACATAGACAGGCAGCGTATACGAATATGGGTTGGGTTAAATGGCCGCTCAGCTTATTGCCCCGGGTTACGACTATCCCAGGGGCCTATTTAAAAGAAACTTTGTCAACTGTGAGGGATAATTACTGCAGTTATTTATTAGTACACATGTCTTTACCAAAAACTAGAGACACTAACAGAGACTCGTCCGTATTCGGGTAATTCCAGTCCACGGAACAGCCTCTGCTCAGAGATAAACTACAATTTTTTTGCCGCCCTCTAAAGAACCAAACGCAACTGACAGAGGCTTGCTTCGGCAACAGCACCCTACGAAGACCACACGTAGCGAAAAGTACTTGTTCGACACTCCAAACCAGCTGCAGTACGGCCGTTCGTATATACAACGATTATTCACACCACATACACCAGGGAGCGACAAGATACTGATACGACCCTCCGAAAACTAGATGCAGTACGGCCGTACGTACATACAATCAGCACACATCGCCACCCCACTGTAGTACGGACAAACGTAGCTACAACTCATACACCAACACTTATGAATGTAGTACGGACGTACGTAGCTACAATATATTTACACCAACCACATTACACCAATACAACTGTAGTACGGACGTATGAAGCTACAATGTATGCATACAACCATAAGCAAAAACACCTCTTTTGTATAGGCCTGAAGCAATTTGGCGACTAAATCCTAACCTTTACTGAATTCCCCTTTTCTTTGCACGCTACGATAGAGCCTCCGCCTCAGGGTAACCAATATGGCTTTAACTCGTTCGTAGGTATTAATGCCTGTACATGCACCATGAATTATAGCGTTACAAGTCTTAAATTATGTATATGATATTTAACCCTGTAGTCGACGCAGTTTCATTAGATTGTCGTTAGCCTGAGCGACGGTTTAAAGAAAAAGGACGAAATTATTTCAATGAGCATCTCTGACATCTCACAATGTTTCGCCCGAAAAAGGTCCGTTCTTCTCGTATAATTTCCGATATTCCCGTGGTTCGACACACCATAACGCCCGCTACTTGTATTCGAGTAAATACACGTTGAATGGGTTCTAACTAGGGATGGGAACGAATATTCGAATATTCGAATAGCGGGTCGAATATTCGAAAAGCAAAATAGTATTCGAATACTCGATTTTAATGAACCCATATTACTGTATGTTTACCATAAATTTTATTCAAAAATAATGTTGTTTTATTTTCATTTTCTTCCTCTAAACCGATCCCAAATATCGAAGAACGTGCCAAGCTCCCAGGTGCAGTTACGATGTTTTTACAACGTATGTCACCCAGTAAAACACCTGTGACAAATTACCACATCTTTTGACAGTTTGCAAAACGATTAATTCCTAAGTGTGAAAATAGTCGATTTTAAGCCGCTAAATCTAACACCTTAATGATCTGCACTTGCTCCTTATTATCCAAAACAAGTCAATCACGCTAATTGACAATTGTCAGTGTCAACCAATCACGTAACTTGTTTGGTGTGAAATTAAACAATTACTCTTTCAATAACCAATCGTAATCATGATTGCATATGCACGAAGACCAATCAAATAATGTGTTAGAAAGTATATTTTTCTTCAGAATAATTTGTCAAACTTATTTTCATTCTAATTTCTACATCTATTCGATAAACATCACAATGTCTCCATCACGTGTCTGGAATTACTTTACTCGTTCTGCCGACAAGTCGAAGGCGACCTGTAACCTGTGTAACCAGGACTTTGTATTCAAGAATACAACATCCAACCTACTGAATCACTTGAATGGCAAGCATCCATCCGTTTTGACGTCCGAAACTGTAAAGCAGACGACCATGAACCTGTTCGTCAACTCACCGAAGAAATCGAAGATATCGGCTATACACAAAAGGTTTGAACAGAGGACTAGTGTACTAGTATTCGGACATGCAGACATTCGGACATCAAAACGAATTCTAAAATCGATTATTCGAATATATTCGAATAGTTCTAGTCGAATATTCGAATAGTGATTTCACTATTCGTTCCCATCCCTAGTTCTAACAGACTAAACGTAGGATCTGCAATGAAAAAATACAGGCGAACAAAAAACATCCATCTTACCCTCTACTGCCCGAAATATACTGTATTCGGGAAATAGGAAATAGAACTACATCCAATCTAATATGTATACATATATATTGAATTTTACATCGACTCTTTTCTTTTTCTATCTGTAATTACAATTTCTTGGAAATAGGGAGGGTGGGTGGGTTTTCAATAAAAATCTTTAAATGGTATACAAACTGTCCACAACGCAGGCAGAATGAAATAGAAAGATTTTCCCACGAATCGAGGTTTATATACAGACAGCGCGTGCTCATTCTTGCGAGAAGACAGTTTTTTTTACAAAAATCTAACTCGTCGACCTGCATTTTTCTTTTCATTTTTGAATTCACAATAAAATTCAAAAAAGAAACCAAATCAAAAATTTAGAAAATTTTATGAAAGGATAATTTGTTATAAAACTTATAAGGAAATGTCCTTAATTTCGGTTGATTCAATTAATAGCAATCGAGAAAAGGTTGAAGTCCGACTGGTCTTTATCATACAGTCTGTTCATACCACATAGGTCCTGTGCAGTTTTGGTATTTGTAGACCGCTATCCGTACACCACCTTCTATAAAACCTGATACCGGGCATTAGCGTATGGATGAACAGATGATATAATTACAAACATTCATAAAAAAACGAATGTCAAAATGTAAACACGGCCAGTGCCTGGAGTAAGAAACTCGACATGAGAATAAGTGTAGTTCCAGGCCATTCACAACAACGGCTTATAAAGACAGATCAATGTAATGTTGCAACATTCAAGAAATATTAAACAAGTATTTTAAACGAAATACAGTAAAAGTTAAGCATCAGTTGGAAGTAACGCTTAAAATTTACTGTGTGGAGAGTACTCCGTACTCTTAGCGGTTTGTTTGGCCCCCCATTTTGTAGAAGTGAACAAATTTGTTTACCCGTGTTTACAAAACTCTTAAGAATTCTCTATGTTTCTTTTTTCGCTTGTTCCTGACATGATACGATTAAGAAGTGATTTGGTTTGTTATTACTATTTTGAGTAGATGTCAATTTTGACTCAAAATATTAGAATGATTTAATATACTTCATTCTGGCCTGGTTTTGGGATACTGTCTTATTCTATTTCATAAAATAAATCATTATTAAGGCATGTTCATAAGCATGGTAATTGGAGGGAGTAACAGGAAGGGGTGAAATCGCGGAAGTCACTTTGTTCAGTGAAACTTTCGACCTCCTTGTGTTTCACCACCCGTAGATAAGTTGGTGTTTTCAAAGCAAGTCGATGACTTATAGCTTGAACAAACCTGTAAAGTACCGAGAATAATAGATCATTTCATATTCAACTTCATTTAACGTCGGGGGAAATGTATATTCATATCAGCTTATTATAGGGCACTTGTATAAAATACCATATTTTAGTCTATCTTTTAAAGTTTACATGAAAAAGCGATCATTATCTTAAGTATCCTCTTTTAGTAGCAATGTTAACCCATCTGTTTTAGTATCCCTTGTCCAAAGATGATTTTATCAAACCATTTAAATGACATGTCTTTATATTTCATATGGGATGGAAGTCAAAAGTTAAAAAAAAATGTGTCTACACGAGACAGTACGAAGAAGGTGGTCAAATATTCAAAATATGTCTTTATAACATGAAGATCAAATTGCTAAGAACATTATTTCATAAAGCGATACTGATTGTTATCAGTTGGCTACCAGTCCGTTTGTTTTCTATAAGATAATCAGTTTTGGTAACATAACATAACATAAATTTTATTGTAAATAAAGGCCTCCGGCCCAGAATACACACAATGAATAGCATAGCAATCATGTTAAAATGAATTGATTAAACATACAACATTAATTTACAAACTAATACAAGTGCATTGATTTAGCAGATACTTTTTGCATATTCAATAAGCCGTATTGAACTAGCAGATGTACATGGATATGAATCGACGGCCCGGCGCAAGACCGGACAAAGTCATATTTTGCAAAATACGGCTCGGTCCAGTCATGCACACACCCATCGAAACCCATCGAAACACATCTGCAAGTGAGTAAATCAAATAAAACACGCACCTGTATTAGAAACAGTATCTGAATGATATTGGCTTGTCCAGTGTAATGAACGACTAATAAAGCAATAATATTAAAAATGAAAAAGTGTTAGCATCTATTTTTTCTCAATTGTTTTTAAGTACTCTTCTCTTAGAAGTGAAGCCCTGTATATATACGTAGACAATGATAGTATACTGCTCTCTCTGGGATCCGACATAATGGTATAAAATGCTTCCCTACAAATGGCATTAGTTATCCACGTTGTATTGAAGCATTCTAGTCTTATATCGCAATACAATTTACAGATAAAAAAGAAATGGAATTCGTCTTCAATAAGAAACAAATCATGATTAATTAAACAATAAGTACAGTATCGTATTTCTCGATCGATATTCAAATGCCGGCCTTTCTCTATCATTAGTTCGTGTCCTGAGCATCGGAAGTTCGAAAGCGCTCTTTTTTTAGGAAAGGGCATTTTTACAGATAAATATCGCTCTGTGTTTAAAAGAGTTTTATAGCACTTGTAATGTTCTGCCTTTGGAGAAGCGTTGATAGTCGATTGTAACTTCTGTATGGCACAGGCTTTGATGCGATCTGTAAACGTCGACATGAACATCCTGGCGTCACCCACGCCCTGGTTGATCCACACGTACCCGAAACCATTTTCAAAAAGTAGCTTTCTAATGTTTGTAGCCCATGTGTTTCGACCTGCGTCGTCTATGTGTTTTATCATAAGATAACACTGATGCGGGTATCTATTATTTGGTAACTGTAGAAGTTTTATCCAATACTTAACACACTTAGTCATATAATTAACGTAAATAGGTGTTCTACCACATTCACTCAGTGCAAGGAAACCTGGGACAAATTGTTTAAGACCACATATACGTTTACAAAAATTGACGTGAATTCGTTCTGTGCAGTCTGAGTATTGATATCCCCAAATATCCGATGCGTAACATAAAATTGGAAGTACCATGCTGTCAAATAGTTTAAAAGCGTCTTTTGCTGGAAAGTACCCAAAATGTTTTTGGAATTTGAAAATAGTTGCAACTGCCTTTGATGCCTGTTTTGCTAAGTTTTCCCGTGTCATTGTCCAACTCAGTTTCGGTGTAAAAAACGCACCAAGGTATTTATAGTGAGACACTGTTTCTAACTGTTCACCTTTATAATACCATTTCTCATACCTCCTTAAATACCCACCATTCCTAAATACCATGACTTTCGACTTATCAGTATTAAGCTTCATTCCAATGTCTTCACAGAACGATTCGATTTCGTTAATTTGTCTTTGTAGATTTACACATGTATCGGCAAAGCTTGAAACATCATCAGCGAACATAAAGGCGTATAGACAACCAGTAACATCGGATACATATATTCCCCGGTTATTATGTCTTTGTAGGTATCTAATCTAGGTAGGTCATACAGCAAAATATTGATTTTAAATAGTCAAGTTTACTTTTAGGTTGATTTTCTAAGGGCGTATGTGTCATATTTGTACAGAATAAAAAAAACAATGTCAATGATTATAACGAAATCCTCCATATTCCACTGAAAGATTGACTAAAGACATCCTTAACAAAAAATGGCACCTTTAAAACTATAGATGGAATTACCTCGGAAACAAGCAATTATTTTATGTTAAGGCATTGCTACAACCAAAAGGACATTTTAAAGCTGGTCCATTCACAAACACCATATCTATGACATACTCGGCAAATTTAAGACGTACCAGTAAGTCAAACAACATGGCATTCTTTTAACCAACAAAAAAATAACATGTATACGTTTAACATTACTAAAGATACGTATCTTCAATACATATTTATGGATGCAGATACGGTATGCGTTGGTTTAACGGTTAATTGGGGATAACAGACTGGTCAACTCTGGTTCGATCCTCAAAGGCGATCATTTATTTCACCGTGTAGTGTTCGTGGGCAAGACACATTTTCTAGCCTATTACTGGTAGGTCACTCAAGAACATGTACTCTGATACTCAAAAATGAGTGTTGTACATTGATAGGAAGAAGAAGACTTTTACATAGGATCCTTACAACAGTTCATTTACTGTTAAGATTGCACACTAAAGAAAGTAAAGTATGCACATTCTGTCAAACATGTGACGAAACATTAGAACACCGAATTCAACTAGTGTATACATGTTAAACCTTTGGTATATTTTGCTAGGAATTTGTAGTAATGACTATACAACTGACCATTTTTTATGTATGTTAAATGATTTGTTTATACACGTAAATTGAAAAATGTCATACATTCCATCCAGGGCCTTCAGCAGAGTCTGCAAATAGCCTAGGCTATTCATATGGAAACCATATCAATTCATTCAAAAAACGAAAAATGGAATTATACAAAACCAGTTATAATTAACCGATTACCAAACAATAACGACATTTAACCCCTTTTTTCAGACGACTCTGGAAAACATCGTAACGAGCAATTTCTCCTTTTCCCACAATGTTTTCTGTCCTATCTGAAGATTATTTTTCAATTTCATAACATTTTGAAATGTTTGGTAAAGGGTTAATTGCTAACATCTACCCGTATTTCTTAGTAAACATGCTCAAATGCTATAAATACCCTGCTCATCGTGATCCGTGTTGTCTTCTCTTCTATCTACTGCCAAATTCACTCGTTCGTCTCTATGGTTGCAAGCCATCTTTCATGTTCTTTCTCCCCTCGATCAATTCTAATTATAACGAGTTATGAATCAAACCAAGACAATATGAATTTGTAAAAGTTCAGTCTTTAACGGTCTTAAATGAATTGCAGTGGATAATATAGCATTACAAAAAGAGAAAGAAAGTCATAGCATCCTATTAAAACAATAGGAATTAGCATCATTCAGTTTCGTTTTGTGTTATACCAATAGTCTTTATAAGTCTAGTAACAACTTTGACCGGTTGATCAGATTCTTTTAAATTTTTTATTGTACCTAGGTGAACGTGATCGATTCAGAGTGCCGCCTAACAGCCCTACCAACATATACGTCAGAGTGCAGGGATCTTAACCATACATGTGCTGGGCCTGGAACTTACAGAGTGGGAAGAGATGTTAAACTGCCTGCTTACAGAGGGAATTATTTCAAACTGGTGAAGCTTAATGCATTATTTACAGACGGGACTAAGGTCATAGAAAAGATCTCCGGTGAAGTGAAACAAGAGGGTAGGTTTCTATTCGAGAACACGTACGTCCTATGAGGTATTTAGATGCTTATTTATATTTGTTTTGTATCGGGTCAACATAGTTTCTGATATGTTGCGATGCCAGGTTCATAATATTGGAGGAAGACCCAAAACTTGACAGCCCATAAGGGCTTGTCAAGCAGCGTGGTACAATCGTTAGCCAACTGTTAATCATCTGGAAACAAGTTATCTAAAAACACTAAAGACACATTGAATGAGTGTTTCCTGAAACTATTTGATATTTATATATAACTTGTTTATGTAAAGTCGGACTCAACCATTATATGCATGTACTAAACAATACATAATTCACTGCTCAGATTTGGGAAAGTTTGCAGAGGATAGTTTAAGTAAAAATGATAAAGTGGTAGCTCTGGAAGGGAAAAGTTCATTGCGAGAATGGGATAACTTGACCAAGATTTGAACAATTACGTCCTTCTCTCTCAAATTTATTCCAATGACGGACTTGATTTAGGTATATGTTTGGTAATGGGTTAGAAAACCCATGTGCTCTATTTTTATTAATGTTCTTTTAGGCTCTTTGTGCAAACACAATATTGATGCTGTTATTCTTCATGGCTATTGTAAAATATTTGAGATTAAAAAAAAAAAAAATCATGTGGAAATCTACCTTTGATAAAATCCAAATGCTGTCTACAGGACTTAAATATTTATTAACTAACAATCACGGTGAATAGATGGCGACACACTTACAAACATGCTCCACAAAATGCCTTTTTAAAAATGTGAGGTAACCGCTCTTGTACGTTCGGGGTAAAACATGCATATTAGCCAGTCATGGCTTTTCGAATGGACTATATGGCAACAAGTTCCCCTCTGATCGGGAGTGAGTATCTTTTAGCCCTCTGCGGTTCTTCTATTCGCAATTTCCTCGCTTTAAAAACATGCCTGATAAAGGTGGGTTCTCATTTTTTTTGTCATTTTTGCAAGGAACTCTTTATGGCCGGTATATAAGGAAAAACTCTTATAATTGCATTCTTCTTTTTTCCAGAACCTCCCACAATAAAACCATTAAAGAACTGCAGTGCTATTGAAAACTCTGACTTGTCTATAAACTGTAATCTGTCGAGTGGAGATCCTTTAACAGTAAAGTGTACATGGATAGCACTCAGTGGGACGATAAGTAATAACTGTACCTTACGGATACCAAGAGTACAAAGGACCAGTAGTGGGACATATACATGCCGTGTTGAGAACAGTGTCGGCAACGATACTCAATCGTTTTACCTGGATATCATGTGTATGTATATCTCCTGGTAACATTTTCTATGACTTTCATAATTGAATTATATTGATAGTCAACTTTTTAAAAAAATTATAAACACAATATTGATTATATCAAATTCGCATGTTACTTGAAGGATAAATACGACGTGATAAATGTGCATGTAATAGATGCTGACATTTTTAAATATTTTACGTCACCAATCGTTCACGCAATTTGTCAAATGACCCAATGTAGAGGATCAAACCAACAAATCTATCACTGTAAGTCTTCGTAAACGATGCTTGTCTTTAAGCCTAAGAAAACGGGTACAGGTATACTGCTTTTAGCAGATACTAGTTAATAGAGGTTGTCGGACCATAGTGTCATCATAATTCTTGTCGGACTATTATACTTGATTTGCTTGGTAATAATTTTTGTTCGATCTTTTTCTTTTGTTATAAGGGTAATAATTTTTGTTCAATTTTGTTATTGCCATACGAGCTATGACAACTAAAACGTGTTAGTTTTGTTGATTTGTTTTTGACATGTTGCTGTAAACTCAGAACTATTCTATTACATTCGGATTCTGCTTGTATACCGTTATTCTATATATACTTTTATAGATCCTCCCGAAATGCCCGTTCTAAAAATAGTCGATACGGATGTCACAGACCTCACCGCTAACGTGTTAAAAGATACAGTTGTGACTGTCAGATGTTCAAGCTCCGCAAAGCCGGGTACATTATCATACACTTGGGAGCCGGCAGAAGGAAGTGTAGACAGCCAACTTCAGATAACAGACACATCGTCGCCATTTACGAGAACTTATACATGCACAGTTACAAACTACATGAACCAAAAATGTGGCGGCAATGGTGCACAAGGCAGAAATTCGTCCAGAGTCAATGTTCATGTAGTGTGTAAGTTCTAATTATGATATCTGTATTCACATACATTTTCGTTTTCAAGGTTTGTAAATGGTGTTTTAAATGATCTGTCTTGTTCGTTGTGGCTTTGACATTGAATACCACGATCTCGTTTTAAACCAAATAAATATTAGCATACAAATAACGATACGAATAACAAATCTATTAGTATTACAAGCAACCTTTACAATTTCAATTGATGTACAGTATGAGCGTTAGCTATTACTTAAGTGTTCCATATTTATAAGCATACTAGCGCTCAGAAAAACTTCAAAACTGGGTAATATGAGTTATAAATTATGATAGAATTTGTTGAAACATAGTGAAAAACCACAGGATCATGACAATATAACACCTGCACTATTTATGATCTATTTTTCAAAGTGCTTTTTTCACAAATTTGGTGCCCACCAATTTAACTTCATAGTTTACATTCGAGTAACATCTAAGATAGCAAGGAGTGCTCGGATTGATAAGTACCGAATACCTGGTTGGAAAATCACATGAAACACACAAAACCACTGTCATTTATCCCAATATCAACAGCGTGAATATTCAAAATGGAGAATTTCTTGTGTTTTATTGGTTTCAAACGTTTCTTGGCTGACCTTGTTTTATCGCTAATTGTAAACAAACATTATTGTATTCACTCTTTTAAAAGCATCATGTGAACGTGTTACAGTCTCAATTCATCTGTAAAAGGGAATGTAAAGTACTTTTAAGTTAATGTTTAATTATCTTAGAACTTTAACAACTTAAGCGTAATTGAGCGCAAGTATGGCTTTAAGGAAAGGAAACACAAGAGAAAGTATTAGAGTGCAAGCCCCCCTCCCACTCCTCAAACTCAGACAAAACTCCTGAAGATGGCTAGCGATTTCTTTTGTTTAATTCTTGACCGTTTAAATTTTACTGTTTATCAACGCAGCTCTTATTTTCTATAGATCACCCTATAAAGATGGCACGAGTTTTTATTTGGTATGATGCAATGTTTTAACAGTTGTTAAAGACTGGAATAAACTCTGACAAAAACATTGGGAACGACACAGATTTAACCTTTGAATAGTTGTTTAAACAGCTATTTCTAAGACGTCAATAAGAGTCCATCTGACACGTCGACATACATCTAAGCAAACATGTTAACACGGGTTAAAGTTTGCCATCTGAAAACGGTAACCCAGGGTTAACCATTAACCAATGGAGTATATTAACTTCCACGAATATGAAGTGTCCCAAATACATTTTACTTAATTGATGACAATGATTCTTGAATACAAAAACATGTTTTTAAAAGGCATAGAGGAGGATACTATTTCAAGAAATTAATGTCAATCGTCAAACATCTATGAATCAGAGACAAACACCTAGACAGATGTGCCTTATTTTTGCATAGATCCACCTGAAGAACAAGATGTCAGATTCAATGGAAGTCACGTAATCGACACATCGGGTTCTATTTCGGTTATCAGAGGACAGAGTTTTACTCTGACTTGTTTCGCAAAATCCGACCCAGCATCTACCTACAGATGGAACAAAACATCGAACAACGGTGGTCTACTATCTATAAACAAAATCGGCCTCGACCAAAGTTTCAGATGTACAGCATCGAATGAAATGAAATTGTACAATGGATCAACTCTCGTAGGAGAGACTGAGTTAACGGTTAATATAGAATTAATATGTAAGTATGTGTCTCTACTTATATCATTAAAAAAAAATCATCTATATTGACAGAAATATTATGTCGTTATTCCTTGTACTCGAGAAAGCGTCACTTGTAGAACTATATGAGTGTATGTTAATTTGTGTATTATTGGCTTTATGCCTAGATCATCTAATAAGGTATTGTCATTGTCATTTGTATGCTAAACTCTACTCTATGCTCTATGCTAATTCCTAGTTCAAAGGTGATGTTTCAAAGTTTCGAAAAATGCACTTGAAAATATTGTCTAAAAGCGACCGATCTGATGTAAGGTGTGAAAAACGTCCTTAATACAAAGTAAATTCACACTGTCAGTGTCGATTCTTATAATCATTGTAACCCTGGACTAATTTCGAAAACAACAACAAACACATGTGTCTAGTGTTATTACAAGGAAAAATTTTTGTTGTGTCTTTATTAATACTTCAAATGTCAACTATTTCATAAAACTCGCGAGTTGAGAATAACTGGAAAGCTGATCATTACGAAACAAGTGTTAAAAAACCGCTTTGAGTGATCCACTGAATTCATTATGGGGTCATGCGGGCTCCGGTTGTTAAGGTACTAGAATAATAACTTATTGGTTTCTTGTTTGAATAGCATCGATATAACTTTGAAATATTCATTGGCACATCACGACCATAACCTAGAAATGATAAAGTATTGTGACAAATATAACTGAACAATCGAAAACAAAACAATAACAATGATCGGAGGCTCATGTCTGCTGGTTGATTTAACCAAATTTGTCCTCTGATGAATGGACAAAAACCTTCTTTTTATATTGTGTGTACTTATCCTTTATGCTTGTTATGAACGGTGTTCAACTGTCCTTAATGCAGATCCCAATTTGGTTATCATTCCTAACATCTAATGAGGTCGATGTTTCAAAATAAATTTGCTTTATGCCTTTGATTTGTTATGTTATTGAAACATGTTATTCATAGTAAGCACAACATGATTAAATGATTTAAAACAATACTTTACCAATGAATATAACTTAGAAATAGGTTGAACGTCTAGAAATTGTCATTATAATGTTTGCTGTACACTATTTACATTGCAGAGTGCATACTTCTCAGAATTACATATGTTTTATTATATTCGATTTCACATACATTTTAATTGACTTTATTGTTTTATCTTAACGCATGCTTACTTTTGAACCACTTGTCTGTATAGGATTGATATTGCATTTATTTACTAGTTCACCAGGCCAACCGTAGACAATGAACAAAACATAAAACCTGTATGAACTAGACCTTTTTAGCATGCTCTATTTAAAACAACTGGACTCATTTTTCCCCAGATGCACCATCTGTCCATACCTTCAGACGTCAGCGTATTATAGAAGGTTCGAACTTCACACAGATATGTGATACAGCTCCTGGTAGACCGACTACAACCTATTACTTGTGGATAAGACGAGATGGACAGTTGTCTCCAAACAAACGTAATTTGACAATTACAAATATCACAACGGAGCATGCAGACAACTATACATGTAAAGCATGGAATATTCTTAATCCGTCATATGGAACAACGTCAAATGGAACTGACCAAAAGACTCTTAGCTTGGAAATTTTATGTAAGTAATCGTACAATAAATACCTTAATACTTTTATAATCCTTATTTAACACTAAGTTGTTTGGAATTGGTATTAGTTAACTCTTGTTGGATAAAATCAATATCCAAATGCTTCTTGATAAAACCGTGAACAAAGGATTACTTATCTATAGACCAACTTTCTTACAAATGTACGTTTTAAACTTACTTTGCTTTCAGTTCCACCAAAGTTAAAAGCCATACCAAATCAGAGTGTGATGGAAGGATCGTTGTTCACACAGAACTGTGAATTCTTGCGTCCCGGTAATCCCCCCGGGAAGATAATGTGGTTCTCATTAGATCAAGCTGGCAACGAGATCCCAATTGGAAATGTTAATGTGCCTCTTACAATTGCAAACGTATCAAGAAACCATCAGGGTTCATTTAAGTGTGTTACCAATAATATCATGAATCCAACAGATAAAGAAACGGTGAAAGGCACAGACTTCAAGATATTTTATTTGAACGTCTTCTGTAAGTAAAGTACAGGTATTAACAAGCATTGACAGGGCTCTCTTGCTGAGCCTAGAGATATTTAATCGAATCAAAAGGTGAATGATATAACATGTCAACGGTTATTGAGATTCTACCATACTTCCAATACATTTTGTGGACTGATTAAATTTATTTCACCAGTACAATACCATTCCTATGTTTGGACTTTGAAGTGTCCTACCAAAGGAGAAACTCCTGTCTTAGTACAGCAGTATCTTAGGTGAGCCGTTATGAAGAAATGTTGTTTTCATGACTATGTAACGCAAGACAATGGCAGTTATAATGTCACTTAGCCTTTACCATCAATTTTTCAATATTCGCTGAAACAATAACCGTACAACATGCATGCATGACATTTAGGAGTGCTGTCGAATTGAACAGTGAACAATCATTTAGCAATCCGTTTAAATTACTTATATATGATATATGATGATCACGTTATAGCTGAAAGTGATACACTTACAAACTTTGCGCAAATAAGTGTTCATATGTATCACACAAATAAAACGTTATCGCCATTCATTTGGAAGTCAAAGAATGATTTCTGTAAACTGAGAAACAGTTGTACTGTTACATTAAAATGCACTGAAGTATAGTACCTTGAAACCATACTGTCCCTTATGTAAACTCAAACCGTGTAAGTTCTAGAATAATTGACAATTAACTTAAAAGTACTTTAAATTCCCCTTTACAGAGGAACTAAGACGTAAACACGTTCTCATGATTCTTTTAAAAAAGTGAATATTGTTTGTTTACAATAAGCGATAAAACAACGTCAGCTGAGAAACAATGGGAACCAAAGAGATTCTAGAAATTCTCATTTTGAATATTCGCGTTGTTCATGTTGTTGTTGTTGGATAAATGACAATAGTTTCATGTGTATCACATGACATTTCAAACCAGGTATCTGTCATTCCTTTATTCGAGCGCTAAATGCTACGTCATACATGTACGTCACTGGAATGTGAACAATGGAGTCAAATTGTGGGGAAAACAATTCGTGAAAATGACACTTTGAAACAACGATAATAAATAGTGCAGGCGTAAATTGTTTCGTGGTTGTATGGTGTTTCGCTATGTTTTAACATATTCTTTCATAATTCATAACTCATTTTACCCAGTTTTGCAGTTTTTCTGAACGCTAGTATGCTTTTTTTAAAATAATTATATGTAGCTATCGTGATGACCATTGCAAACTCGTGTTGCAATGGTGCATCTATTGCGAAGTTTTGGAAAAACATTAAATGTCAAAAGTATTTGTTTTCTTTCAGACACAACGTCCATTTCATCTCTAACAATTAATGGTACAGCAGAAGAAATGGTTGTCAACCAGAATAGAGCCGATATCCGGTTTATGTGCAATGTTTCAAGTAACCCCCTTTCTGCAATTTCACTGCACTCCAAAACACACAGTGGATCCAGGACTTTGCAGAAAGAACAATATTCCGATCATTTACTGTATTTATTATCAACTGCAACGTGTTGGGATTCTGGCGTGTACACATGTTTTGGGGGAAATAACGTTACAGTAAGACACGTGTCCAAGGCAGTCAAACTACTTGTTGAATGTAAGTTTATCAACATAGCCTCATTCGAAGTATTTCCTTACTTTCTCTTCTTGAAGGTGATATTATGCGTTTTTATTGTTATTGATTAGTATAATAAGCAAAGCTTTGTGTCTATTTTTTTTAAATGTCAGATAATAATCAAACACCTATTGTTTTTGGTTTGTTTTAGGTACAGCACGCCCACTACATGAAACAGTGCAGAATATTACATACTTCATAGGTGTAGGGGATGATGTTACTTTGAACCTTACAGTGATTTCATATCCATTACCTGCCTCAGAACTATTTCAATGGACAAGGGTACACAAGGAACAAAACAATACCCGTTTCAATGGATCGATAGTGAACCTCAGTGACTCCAGTTTGGAGTCGAGCTTGACACTTAAGAATATACAAGAGGGCGAATTTGGACAATACAAACTTATGATTAAGTACAATAATACAATGGATGCATTTGTTCAATATTTCTTCATTAGTGCACAAGGTAAGTTTCAATGGTAAAATCCATCCTATGCTATGGTTCAGAGCTATGGGGTTATAGATATAGAATACAGTTGAAAATACCCAAATATCTACATGCAAACAACTTCTTGGAGTAGGTAAAAACAATAGCAACCAAATGGCTTTAGGTGAATGTTGTCGTTATCCCTTATGTTTCGGTGCTCAAACCATAGGCTCAATGTAGAAGTTGGAAGACACCATAATGTCCTAAGAGAAGACTGTTTATGTACTTTCTGTCTTGGGGAATCCGACTTCGAAACAGTCGAAGACGAAATCCATGTATTTTTCTACTGTAAACGTTACGAAAAATATAGGGAAATATAAAATGGGATCCTTTAACGCATACATGTCTTGCTCAAATGAATCACGACTATTGAACACCTGCACATTTATTCATAAAATAATGCAAGTACGAAACGACAACATTTTCCCTCTAAATATGTAACCATTTATCTGTCAGAGACAAGCCGTAACGTTTCAATAAACAGGCATCCGTTGAGAGCACTGTGGCAGAACGATAATTCACTCATCTTGAGCGGATTCTTCATCTGTCACAATGCATTCAACTCCTATTTTATATATTACACAATAATGCAGTGTTTCATTCAATGATGTGTACATCCGCCTAGATTTGTTTAACCCTATGCCAAACAAACTCTAGTAATTACTTGTCTGAAGCAGACGCCTTAAGAAAACATTGCGAGAAAAGATGAAATTGCTCTTCATGAGCGATTTCTTCTTTTCCCTTAATGTTTTCTACCCTATCGGAACTTTATTTTCCAATTTTATCACATTTTGAGTCGTCGTCTGCAAGCTTTTTGAAATTGAGACAGTCCAAAAATTGCCGTTTGGTAAAGGGTTAAAATGCCCTAAAACAGAATGTAAAAAGACAACCTTTGAGAATATTGCGATAAGGGAAGAACTAGCTGATTATGAGCGTATTCTTTGGTTAGAGTTTTCACTTTTTATAAAGCTGTAAAACATTTTACTATACATTTTACATTGTTACCTAGATGTGTTCAAAATTATCTCCTGCAGACTCCGCAAAATATAAGCAATGATGGCATCGTGATAGAAGTAAAAATCGCTCATTGTGAGCGAATACTTTCGTCACAATGTTATCCGTCTTGTATTAAGAATTCACTCAGCTTTATGAAAAATATTGTTCATCTACCTAGCTGTGTTCAGAAACACCTGCTGCATCCTTCATTACAGACAACTTTTGAGAGCATTGTGACAACAGGAATATTTCGAGATAAGATACTTCTATTGTAAAAAGGGATAAAGCAATGTTAAATTTTGTAATTTGATCTTTTGACTCGATGTGTTCAATGTTGTCAGCTGCGAACATTTTGACAATCTTAGGAAGAATTGGGACAAGTGGGGAATTCGCTCTCCATGAGTGGATCCTTCCTTTTCCACAATATTTCCAGCGTTCATTAAGCATGAACACAGCTTTATTCTGTGTTCTGTCAGTTTGTCTATATGTGTTCAATCTGTCTGCTGCTGACTTAACAAATATATCAACCATTTAGGGCATTGTGACAAAGGGAGTATTCGCTCGCTGTAGGCGAATTCTCCTTTTCTCACATTATTTTCACGCAGTTTTTCATAGGGTTATCTTATATATTTGTATACATATGTTCGATATGCCTGCTACAGACCTCTTTAAACAGAAAAAAATTAATTCTAAATTGCATGTTAATGCTTTTTAATAATCATGTAACATATATATCAGGGAACTATTTTAAAAAAATTGTGTTTGTATTATGGGCCGGAGGCCTCATATATTGTGAATAAAATGATTTGAAAGCATTTGAAAGTAAGTACTAAACGTTTATAATGGTAAACACAATTATGTTTGTTAACTATAAATATTCTGGCATAATCTCTCGAACACAGTCTCGCAGAAATGCGGTATTATAAAACTTATCGTACAAGCTTTTATATTGACCAAAAAAACATAACCATGTTAGACACTTTGCCAATTAAAAGTGTCCCGTTGCAGACATATGACACCAACAATCATAACCACGTGAGAACTCATTTTGCCTAAAACCCCTTTAATTTCTCTAGATAAACCACAGGTGCCAGAAAACTTTGTTCATATAGAGGAGAAACGAACAACGACAACAGCTGTTCTTAAATGGACGCCCGGGTTTAATGGAGGAGTTCGACAAGTATTTTACATCCTATATAAAAAGGCGTCAGATTCCACGTGGAGCCACATTATTGTTTCTAGTCCTCCTGTGACACTAACCGGTTTGAACCCCAGCACATTATACAACGTGTATATGTTTGCAAGCAATGGGTTGGGCAACAGCTCTAAAACGATGACATTGAATATAACCACTGCACAAGGTAAATAAAAGAAAATTTCTTCTGTCATCCATATATCTCACTCAATTAAATTGGCGGTATGTATTTCATGCAAAAAAAATCTGAAAGCAAATGGTTCGCAGAAATAAACTGTAAATTGTTTACAAATATATGTTGACCTATCTAGGCCGCCATGGAAAGCATAAGAAATATTTTATGTAAATGAAATTTGAATGTTTCTTTTTTGTTCTGATATTTAAAAACTGTTTGTAAATCATGAGTTCAAATTAAGGATTTAAGTAAATGACAATTTTCCTTTTAGTTCTGAAGTTTCTGCAATCCTTTACTTTTTAATATAGAAAGTTGAATTAACTTTCGAGCATTTCAGTGCTTTGATAGATAATGAATGGCTGCATCATTGTTTTCTTAAAAAACTTCCTAGTGAGACATAATAACAGTGTCGACCTATCATATATTTTGCATCCCAGATGCTTTTACCAAGTTTGATTGTGCCTCAGGATTGAAGCATTATATAAAATCGCTTGAACAAGTTTTTATCAAATAAATATCTTTGTCAAAGGATTATAAACGTGATGGTATTGAAATGCAAGTTAATTTTCTAGTTGTATAGAACCGATTATATACATATATTTAATGCAATTTCTTCGTTGAAAAGATGTTTTATTCTAATAGATATAATAGCTATATGCGAGATTGTAACTTTAATAAAATTCACAACATGTATTCTATTCATGCTCCAGCCATAGAAGAATTCCAGTCATCAAACAACGCAGCCATCATAGGAGGTGCTGCAGGAGCAGCAACTGTGATTCTCCTTGTTGTTGCTGTTCTTCTTGTCGTGTTTATTAGACGATTGGCGGCCAACAAATCACGTAAGTGTAAAATGTTAACTTCAAAAATATATTGATATACAAATGGAATATTAAAAAAAGAGAATTCTTAAAAAGTGAGGTTTGTATCTTTAAAAAGTCCTCGGTTATATTTCAGGAATAGTTCACTAGTGTGTTGAAGGTATATTAGTACAGCCGAAAGAACACTTTCTGAACTATTGGTGGTAAATTCGGTCCTGGACAGTTGGACAAAAGCATCTGCTTTAAACAATACGCTTCTCAACTACTACCTCATATGCATAGTTAAGATACAATAGCATTTTCCTGATGACCTACTGTTATGAACCTTTGGTTTCTATTATGAACCTAGCTCGCAACGAGAAAAGAAAGATAACCAGCAACAAGTATTACAAACAATAACAAGTTTATTTGATGAATTATAATAGCAGAATGATTATAATACCTGTGACAATCACTTTAAGAACTATGATTAATAAATCCACAGATCCTTTCAATTGTTCTAAGCTCCCCTAGTAACAGTCACTCCAAGAACTATAATTAATAAATCCACAGATCCGTTCAATTGTTCTAAGCTCCCATAGAAAATTCTAACACTAAGTGATGAAGCAGCAACACTCTGTTAAATCACACAATTTTCACAATAACATAGATCAAGTACTTTTTGACAGCATACTAGTTTTAGTCACACCAATCAACTCATTGGTTTCTCTTTTATAACCCTATAGAACATTCTAGTTACACCCAGTAAACTTATTCTTGTTAGAACAATCTGGAATAGCTTTTACAATCAAACACACACACACACAGGGCCCCTATAAAGCTATGAAGACTCAGTATTGATTTTTCCAGACCCTTCCAGTTACTTGTTTATTATATAATAATGTTTCTAGAACATTAAAGAATTAAACATCTGAAATAATCTTCCTGATACGTATTTGTTTATTTTGATTAACAAGCATGCACTAGAAGATACTAGGAGAACATGATAAACACCTAAATATAAACATTCTACTCCCTTCTAGACCCTTTAGTGGGAATTCCAACTTCTATGTCACATAGAAATACGAAAACAATCTCTCTCTGCAGCGATCAAAACAATAATGAATACAATTCATATGACACTACTAAGTTCCTGACACTGATCATAGTTTACCTTCGGATTTGAGAACCAAACTGTATCATTTCAGAGCATTTCTCGTGAGCACACTTCTTTGGCAGGGAGACGTTGATATACATATTTCATCTATAAACATCTTTAAAAGATTGGAAATCCAAAACAATATGTTTCCAAACATTTTGCACAAAGCATAATGACTTTTACGGCGTTTTTTATTTTTTGATACTATGGTTGTACCGATTATTCTGAATGGATTAAATATTTGGGGAATTTATACATGTAAAGAAGTTGATAAAATTCATATTAGATTCTGCAAACACATTTAATATGTTAATAAACTATCTACAAATTATGCTGTATTAGGCGAGTTAGATCGAATTACCCTTTCTATTGTTTGTAAAGAAAGGGCGCTTAATTACTGGATAAAGATAATGATGAATCCAGACTCATTAATTCATGAAGCATACTCCAAGCAAAGCAATCTTTTGAATGCCCAAAGTTGGGCTTCTTCTATTCGAAATTTATTAAACAGTTTGGGTTGCACTGATGCACTTCAAAATTTCAATTACGATTTTAAATATAGTTATGTTTTCAAAACTCGATTAAAAGATCAATTTATACAAGAATGGAGAGCTAACTTAAATAACATGACAAAACTATGTTTTTATAAAAAATACAAACCTAACTTCGAATATGAGAAGTATTTGGATATTTTACAAATTTTGCAACTTAGAAAGGAATATATACGTTTTAGAGTTGGATGTCACATGCTAGAAATAGAACTTGGTAGACATTATAATACAAACCGTAACGATCGACTTTGTAAACAGTGTAGTTAGGGTCAAGTTGAAACGGAGTATCACTTCTTAATGATTTGCCCAAAGTACAGCGATTTACGAACAGACTATCTTAAATTAACCTCTTTTCCTACTGTTAATAAATTCAACAACATTTTGTCATAAGAAAACAGATGTACTGTACTTAATACTGCAAAATTTATAAGGGATGCTTTCAGGATTAGAAGCAATGAACCGTAAACTATTACTCTTTCTGTATCAATTATTGTTAAATTCTTCTGTCATTCCATCGAGTATCTTGTTTTCTTTTAATATTTAATTTTGTATTTGCTTTCTGTGAAAAGTACATGTTATTTTCCTATGTTTTCTATAGCTTTGTAATGTTTGCTATATTTCGTAAATTTATATATTGTTAAGGCCGATGGCAAAGTGTTGCCGACATGCCTACTATTTGAAATAAATAAAATAAATAAATAAATTATTATAATTATTATTCAATTCGATATCAACAGTATCTTGGTAGATCAATCCAAGGCCCACATTCTTCGAATGGAAGATTCCATCATTTTACGATACTTTACACATAAGCTAGAATCCGATATGCATTATTCATCAAATTGCAGGTACGTTTTTATGGTAATCCAACAAATAACTTTGCAAATGTTGTTTTAAACCTTATACTTCAGGACACTCGGCAGATTCACAGAGGTACGTTTTAAGCTTGAACATTTTGCTACGTTCAATAACTTTGGATTAAAAGTTATGTCAAAGTATAAGATTAATGGTAACATATGATATCATGCCATTTTCATAATCTACATAAATGGTATAAGAATACTTAACAGATACGTCACATACACCATTATTAATCCAAACACGTTTAACCAGTGTTCATACTTAACTAAATCATTTCATGTCGTGCACATGTTAATACAATTGTAATGATATGTCTAAATTCGTGTAATGACGATGCTTTTGGTTAGTGTTGTGTTCGATACAAAACTGTAAAACGAATGAAAAATAAATGTACGATTTACGTAAATACGATCATACGATCCAGGAATTATATTCAAGGAAAGCAGTGACGACCCAACCATTATGAATGTGAACTTCTATGTTGCAAGTATAAAAATGAGTGTCACTTAAACAGCCTCTTCACAGTACCAACGGCACGGAAGCATGTCATCTAGACACATACTTATCCTGGGATGAGGATTTAAAAGAACCATGTTTCCATAGCATATTTCTCAGGCGAAAACAACATACGGAAAGCCAAAACGATATATTGGAAACAAAATGTACCTAAGAACCCTGTAGCAAAAGCAAGATCCTCTGGCATCAATAACAAAAAAATATGTAGGTATACTTATTGTTGGCACCGGAGACTCTTTGCCACGTAGACCGTCTCTTAACATCGACTCATGAAATAAAAAAACTAGACAACTTGACATAAAATCTATAATCCTATGGTGAAGTTACACGAACCAATTTCTTAATGACAACTTATGAGTAACCAACAAATCCTATCCAGCCCTATACTCATAGAGGCAAACCGAACCGTTAACACAGAGCAAATCATAGAGACCTCGTGCTCCTTAACATGAATTCGATATATGTAGCTAATCAATACCAATGTCAACAACACAGGATTATCGAAGCAAAACCTATGCGAAATAGTGACGAAACAATGTGATTAGAAAGACTTGCCTTAGATAAGTTCGTTGTACTGTCAAACTATGTGCCGACCGTCAAACCATTGTGTGCGATAGTTGGTTGAAACACGATTTTAAAATAAATGAGTACGATTTTCATTAAGCTCAAAGAGGTTGCGTGGTTTTTAAAGTGAACTAACTAAAGGTACCAATTGATTGCTGGAAATCTCTCTTTTTTAAAAATCTTTTTGAGATCCAATTAAATTATTTAGATAAAGACACGTGTTGGTCAGGATTGGTAACGATGGTACACATGTATTAAATTATATTTGGTCGTTTTGAGTCAAAAACTTTATAGTGAAAAGTACATTCCAATACATCTCAATAAAAACGCATTGAAATCAAACACTTAATAATTGAAATTGTTTTAACCTTTAGGCCAATCCAGTACAAAATGATACTAACTTTCACTTAAAGCAAAAAGCTGGTCAATTCAATTTTGGTGTCGATTTCATCATATGAATAAAACATGACACAATACTCACATTCTTCTTTTTTTTATATTCGTAACCTATCATTTTACATTATATGCTTACATGCGAAACCCTAATAATTTCATTTTCCAAATGGTTGGTATTGCGTCATTTATGATGACACAAGTAATCTTTGTATTTTGTTCCAGACACACGGTTGATGGACATGGCCTTCATGATCCAACCACAGGTAAAAATTACTTAATCCTAGAAGTTCAATTAGTTTCTTTCTCAATCCTTATGTAAGATTTATAACCCACTAGAGACCATCTATTACAGGTAATATGGTTTAGTATGAATTAAATATATGTCTGTCCTTCATCACTTCTTTACCTTGTGGTTGATATACTACAATGTTTTGTACATCGCTTGAACACTTCATTATTCTTTTGAATTGATCACATAGTGGTAGGAAGTATTAAATACTTGCCTTTAAGTTATTAGAAACACTGGTTCGTAAATTTACAGCTAAGTGCAGTTATGTTTTAGTGGTTTACTTCAATAATGGCATTTATAAGACACATGAATACTATATATAAATATGTGTAAATAATTTATCTTATGTATGCAAGTGCATAATGTTTCATGAATAGTTAAAACGTAGTACTTGTTTATCTGGATTTGTACTTCTTTTCAAGGAACACATGGACATAGCGGGACAAATGAATACTACAATACAAGCAGGTAGTTAAGAACTTTCTCTATACACAACAAAGAAATCTATGTATGTGTTTATCTATCAATAACTCTAAATATGTAAGTCGTCATGCATTTCGACATTTTTCTAGCATTTATCGCTCGTACCGTATCGTTGCGTAACGTATTAGATCACAAAGGAACCGCACCGTATCATATCGCATCGGATCGTAATAGACAAAATGAACCTGTTATATCGTATCGTATGCAGAACGTATACATACATAGTATAACGTGTTTCGTTTATCAGATACCATTAACCGTATTTTACAAATAGTATTTCTTCAAGGGCTGAGCCCTGGTACCATACACGATGGTAAGGTTTTCAATACATTGACACGGTCGTGTCTTTTCACTAAATTAAAACACACTCATTGTATTTGGGCACAGGAAAACAAATATTTGTTTACTTTCATCAGGCATGTGATGAGTACTTTTTTGTAAAACAAACGAAGAATAAACCAAACCAAAATATAAACATTTAACTATAAAGATAATATGTAGTCTATCACAGGATGATTCCATTAATTTCCATGGACACAAAATGATTTTTTCACTGAATGTTATTTTTTTTATAATTTCTTTTACATGGAAGAGAGTATCCATATGTTCTTTAGTATCTCTTTTCTCTGTTAATATTGGCTGGATACGTCGTTCCTGTGCGGACCGGAAAACATTACAGCATGGCAGTTTCAGTTTTAAGGGCACGCCATTTTAGCAAACATATACGTAAATAATGCAAGTAATGCGTCCAACGTTTCTAACGTGCATCGTGAATCGTATAAAGTGCATCATACATCAGATATCGTTTATCAGATAAAGAACGTATCGGATCGTATCGAATCAGATAGGTAAGACAGCCGCCCTATCGAATATCGTAAAGCACACAGCGCAGATCGTAAATTGTTCGTAGTTCTATCGTTCTATCGTGGGAAACCATGGGAACTCATACGATAACACTTCTGTAGGTACAACATCTACATTATTTACCACTATGATTATCTCTCAACAATTCACTGGAATTAGAAACTACAACTAATAAAGCAATCTCTTCTGCAAAAAATTGAATTAATACGATTTTGTTCATTTGTCTTAAATCACTTATTTTGTGAAGCAGCTAATGTTGAATGAGTCTTGTGCATGAATAGATGCACTAATAGCCTAGGTTTACACAGAATTCTGTTCTAATTAACTTTTCTCATTTTGCATGAGAACTCTATTAACCTTTTTGAAATACATAAAACTACAACAACACGAATATTACACGTTGACAAGTCATGTGGTACAGTAACGTTCAACGTGTAAGACGTTTGATAAATGTTTAATTTCTCTATAGGGATACGTACGACGAGCTTCAAACGTATAGTTCAAGTGGTCCGTATGAAGACCTTAACCCAAGTTCAACCACCGAACATGCATATGGCACTCTCAATCGAAACAATGGTATGTATCAAAACTATCCAAACTGTATAACCTTTTCATGAAAGATATCGTAAAAAACGGAGACGCGTTCGCCTTATAAAAAGGGGTCAAACCTAGATATATCAGCCGTGTGTATTGGTTAGAATACTAAGAATTCAAAGCATAATGCAATAGTACACATATAGTATGCCCGAAATATTTGTTTCAATCCAGTGTTACCGAGTATAGAATGGTCGGTTTCGAATCAACTTTGACATGGTGTGATAATGTGGACGATCAAATGCAATACAAGGACGATCGAATGCAATACAGGGACGATCAAATGACTAACTTGCAATCGTACTATTCTGTGCTTCTTTTAAATGTTTGAAGAAAAACCGTGTAATTGATATAACAATATTAACTGAATATTTATCTTGTTTCAGATGAAAAAACACCAGCCTTGCCGACTTCGAGCACTTATGAAAACCTGCGACTTACACCATTCAAATAAATACAGAGTCCAATGTTAATTAAAAATTGACCCGTTACTTCCATATTTGTGCACTTGTTGAACCCGAACACAACATGCGATTTTTCAAATTGTTTTA
The DNA here is from genome assembly GCA_947846245.1 of Cerastoderma edule. NCBI lineage: Eukaryota > Metazoa > Mollusca > Bivalvia > Cardiida > Cardiidae > Cerastoderma > Cerastoderma edule. Next base: position 982,218 of record OX401420.1, on the reverse strand, counting down.
AGGTTACTTTTAATATCCATCAGTCTGAGGATGAGATTCCTATATATTTCTATGACGCGGATACTTAAAGAACACTTTCCAATTGAGAGCCCTATTCCCCTACCCAACCACATAACAAAGAAAAGAGCTGTCTTAAAACATTCAATTTGAGTAAAATATTAAGTTATACCGTTATTCAAAGTTGAAATAGCTTGAATTTCTTTTTCGATGAAATCAAAAGAAAGGGAATCGAAATTTGCTTGAAAATGTACAAATGTACCGATTCCAATGATGCAATATGTGTATCTTGTGATGACCGAAATGAATGTACCATTTTAAGAATCTTCTAGTACGTTCGTTTGAGAACATCTTTTTAAATTGAAGTATAAGTTATAAATATGTCTTTGAAAGTATTTTTCTCTTGCAGTCTTACTCTTATATGGGTTTTGTCATAATATTAATGGATGGTAAGCTCCGTGGCACCAACTATAATGTGTTCTTATAATGTAATACGATGCAGTTTGAAATGATATTGCTGTGACTAGTTTTGTAATATATGATCGATGCTGCCCTAAGCAAGTTTGTCCATTATATTTAATACGGTAGTGGCTCTCCAGTTTACCAGGTACTACTTAATTTTTTTTTCTTTGTGTGTAATGTTATTGTTTCTAATTTTTGTTAAAATAAAAATCTATTTATTAATGCAGCATATGTTGTTCTTACTACAAAAAGATATATTTTATTAAAAAGTTTCTTTTCTTAAATTTCACGTAAAATCGTTGCTTCCTGGACATCTTATCTTGTGTCATATTTCAAAGAGTGTTCGTTACTTTGTTATATTGTATTGTGCCCTTTCAATCTTAATTCATTTTGTCTGATAACCTTTTAACAATGCAATCTTGGAGTTATTTTCCTTAGTTATGAGTAATACTTTGTGTCAATTGCGTTTTCCGTATATACAGATTCATAATAACTTTCTGTCTTTTCTAAGATCGCTTTTTGATCAACTTGGTTGTCATCTTTTCTCAAATGTAGAAATGAAAGTTGATTCTAAAACCTGAATTTCTCAGATAACAATAAGCACGTATTTTCGACCCAATTTGTTTGATATATAACGCAGCACAAATCTAGGTTATCATTCCTCAAAAGTTCTTTTTCTGGTTGTAATGATAAGACTCTCTGGATTTTTGTTTCGTTTATGTTTAATTATAAATTGTAGATTTCTGATTGAATTTTTATATCTCTGTCTTTTCGATAAAACATGAATATGAAACAGATTCACAACGTGTTTCCGTGAGAAGAGTTAATTAAAGATTTGATGATCAAGTACGAATTGTAATCGATCCATTTTAAGTACATAGTCTCTATTGTAGACAGGCAAGTAGCAATTTTGGTATGAATATTATGTCTATTTTCTTTTTCAATGTATTCAATACAAGTCGATCACATACCATGAGTTATTAAGTTTCCAGAGTCCCTTTCTAAAAACTGTTTATTGTAGTTGTAAACGTAGCTCGGAGTGGTCCGATTGATAATTAAATCCATGTCACAATTATCAAGGATTGTTATCAAATCATATGGAAAAAGTAAAAATATCAGAAGACGAAGGTACCATTCAAAGTTGTTGTACACCAATACTTATATTGGAATTATGTTGACAATGAGTCAAGCGTTAAAGTTTAGTTTACGATAAGACATAGGTTACGATTTTTTGAACGGCGACTGATTTGAACCCATAAATCAAACTACGGATATTTTACATCCGAACAAATTTTAAGAACCAAATACACCGCCTATTGGTCACATGATGAAACTGATATCTGATATTCGTTTGCTTTCCCCTTCTGATATCTTTAATCTTATTGACTGAAAGAACATTAATTCAACACATCTGAGGCATACAATTGATTCGTACCAGCTACAAAAGAAATGCTCAAATACAATACTTCGAATATCAAAACACCCGGTTCTTGTTCTGTGCTATAGCAAAATACAGACCGTGTACACATGTATGACAAACCACGGGCATGGTCTAATTCAAGTTAGTTTTTTTATGCTAAGATTGTCAAGTATCTCTCATGTTTGTTTTTTTTGTCTCATTGTGTATTCGTGTTCATGATTTTTTTATACAGTTATGTTTGTTTTATATTCACTCTTGCATACAAGTTTCCCTGCTGACCTACAATAAAACGATGTTTTCTCATAGCCTTTATAACCATCTTTGTTTTTTTCTTATGTATAACAATTGGCATGTTGTCATATGTGATACACGTTAATAAAGTTATAAGATACTATTTGAACATATATTTTGATGGTTTATGTTGCATAAGTATTGATTGTTATTTGTATAGTATATGTGCTAATGTATCTGTATGTCTGTGAAAGATTAAAATTAATACTGAAAAAGAATATTACTATTTGTCGTTTGCCCTGTCAACAATGTCATGTGGGACCAATGACATAGTGCGGCACAGCATTTGTTATCGTGTTTTACTTTCATGTTTTGTTTGCTTTTGGAATCCATAAAAGAAATATGATATAATAAAAGAGATGTGTGTCCTCGAATAAAAACGGTTATCGGGTTGGGCTTCGGATTATTATCCAATTCGCCTTATTGTTTCCTAAAGATGGCGTTTCTCAGATAGGTTTTGCAGCAAACCGTATTGTCTAATGTGCTTCAATGTCGACGAATGCCGTTTTGAGGAGAAGCAATGAGATAACTAAATTGAAGAAACCAAAGTTTAACAAACTTAAATTGTCAAGGCAATAGGGCAAAGGCTGTGTGAATAAATTGCACAGTTTCTAGTTAAAATATTAAATTCTCTCATCAATTGGATTGAAATTCACCAGTTTGCCACACATATTTGAATATATCTTGTAAAGTGGTCTGGAGGGTTATCAGTATGAGAGGTATATCTTCTTTGATAAAAGCGAAAGGTTTGGTAAGATCACTACGTTCATCAAATACATGGTTGCTTAAGTTTGCTTTCGAGAACATCCACTTTTGAATACGCTTATGGAATGTGGTTGACTTATTTTTTTTCTCAGGATAGGAAATTAGGAATAGGAAATAGGAAACCTCAATAGAGGGATATGATCACGATTCTTGATGCAGTTATGCTCTTACCGTGGGGTCATTAAGAGGCAACGTGGGCTTTCTTATTAGGTTAGCGATACACCATTATCCATTTAAACACTTTGAGGACAGTGGGGGAGGACAGTGGTCCGGGGGTATAACATGGGTTTTGGGACACGAGGATCGTGGGTTCTAATCATGTGAGTATCGGGTTCTGCCTTGCGACCTTTCATTAATCCACATTCGGTGCTAGTACTGGTTGGGTATCCAGGAAGAAGAATCGAGAGTGATTTATCTAGGTTATAAGAACTTGTTTCACAATCGATGCAAATATGATTATATACTGATCTTAACACCGTGGTGCTTTGTACTTGGTTAACCTTATGTAGTGCTATATGTATTAAACTAACCGACACGTATGATTAAATGAGGTGCCAATTAGGAACAAAGACGATTCCCAATGGCACATTTGTGAAGAGCATGGAACAATGCACGAGAAATTATTCCTCATTTTAAAATATTTAAGATGTCCTTGGAATATCCTATTTGCGCTATGTTCAAAATATTTCAAGATATGTATTTCAATTTGATAAATTTTCAAAGAAACTTGTGTATGCATTTGATAAACGTGCACTTTAACTACCACACTTGCATGACATCATCTTTCTACGAATCCACTTTGTGAAGTCTATTCTGTATTTCTTACGGATTTGTATACCTTGCGTCTAAATGTTATAACTGAGTGTTTTCTCAAGAAACTTTTAAGAAATCATTTTAATTTACCATTGTGTACGAAAGCAATAAAGTTGAAATACAAACAACTAATTGTAAAGAGTTACAAAATATGTGATATTGGATCGTTGGGGCTGAGATAGCTAGCTCAAATGATACATTTGGGATTGAAATGTGGCATACAAAAGGAGGCATGTTGGTGATAGTTTATGTTGGCTGTTTCGAAATCAAGGAGCACGCCCATCACCTAATTTCATTTATCTTTTCATTTCGTTAAGACATGTTTAAGAAGAACCTTGTAAGTACGCATATGTGTTTTGAGTAAGGCTATTGCTGAATAGCCGCTAAGAATTAAAATGTGTTTTTTTTTTTTTACTTTTTTCTGTTTCTTGTTTCTGTTTCAGAGCCTCTGCAAGGCAAAATGCTTAAGTAAACATGGTGTCAAGAGTTCCTTTTTATCTTTCCCCAATCTTCACCCTTTTGCATACGACACATGTCCAGACTTGCAGTTTAAGTAATATACATATGTTTCGTTGTTAGATTATCAATTAAGTTATCTGCGTCAAAAATGATACAAATCCAATACATAGTTGGTGGGACATTCTAGGACTATAATGGGATGTAATTTGTATTAGTATTGTTTTGCAAATGTACATACTTTAAGTTCATAAACATTAAGTTAAGCTGATGTCCAAATTTAAGTTGGCAACACTGTCGCCAAATAAATATTTATTATCCCGATTGAATGTAATGTTTCATTTGTTAAGTTGTATGTCAGTGGAATCTGTTTAAAGTGAATTGAATCGCATGCTAGTGATAAGTGTGATACTATACTATTTATGCAAGCAAATCAGGATAAACTGGTTTTTAGGAGGTCAATTATCTAAATTTATTTTTGACTAAAGGTATTATAGTTTGATCTGATGACCAATGTTTAGCATTGTGCCTCTCCAACTAATGAATTCAAGTCATTTCAATAATAAACAAATAAGCGTCCTCCGAAGAGATATCTAGATAAAGCGTCAGAAATAAAAGCTTATAGTATAAGTCTGACACAGAGATATGACAAGATTATACGAACTTTCCGAAAAACCCTCGTATATATTGAATATTATTTCGTTTTATCTTTCAAATGGTTTGTAATTGCATCAAGTTTCGTGAGAAAACGCCACTCACTGTCTGCGTCTATAATATCTTTAGCCGTAAATGAATTAATTGAAAAAGAAAACTGGTCAATAAAAACACGTCAAGTTTTATCCATGAAATTAGGTTGTTCTAGTTCGTTATATTTTAATCGTTATACGTTATGTTCATTCAATGTCAGTGGGGTGAATAAACAGTCAGCTAGAGGTCAAAGGACATTTCAAATACCAAAAATGAACAATAGTATACCAAGAAGGAAGTTTACTCCAGAGGAAAATGGATTTATTGTGTAGCACTTTACATGTATTAGATTTATATCTAACATACGTCAACATCGTTGGTATGTATTTCATCTTTGTGGTTCTTATGTTAATATAAATAAACCTCGATTAGGAAGAATACCAAGACAGTAGTTAGTACATGAACACGTTGTTTTAGTTAAATACACAACAATTCACAATATTCAGAGAGGCAAACTATGACAAAATGTTTCAATTTGATGGAACATCCGTACAAATATTTATACGGGACATTAACACTTACAAAATAATTGACTTCATTATTACAAAGAAGTCATATATTAACATTTTTAATGAACTCAATGTAATTACATTTGGACTACCATACAAAAATACTTTATGTAAAATATACTTTTAAAATGCTTGGGTTGTGTATGAGGGCCTCTCATCGATAATAAGATATTCATCATATAAGGACAAACTGCTCATGCGATATCAGAACCTACAAACTAGAATATTTGAACCAGAAGTCTGTTTCTGTATGAAATCATAGACATTTCTTCACAAAAGCAAATGTAGTACTTAATGGTTTGGATTATTATGAGGACAAACAATATGTTATTCAGTGGTGAAGAAGGCTCAGTTGGGCTAATCAGACAATACTTCATAACATACATGCTTAGGGACTAACTAAATTACACCAAATAGAAAGCCAATCATGTCTTTGTTTGAAATCTTCTTCATTGTTCAATGGAGCTAAGAGAATCTCTCATAGATTGCTTTACTGATCTCAAAAAGAAAAAGATTCTCTAACTTTTCATTAATATTTTATTAACCTTTGTTTACACATAAAACACTGCTTTTAATATGTGTTTTATCTATTACAGAACTCAAAGAGTACTGTATGCAATAAATGATAAATATAATGTAATTAAAAGACATAAGTGATAATTAGAGGGCAGGGTTAGTCCAAGTATTCTAATTCCTTGCTTTAACAAATTGGTTGAAAAAATAAAGCCACAGCTTGATAGTTTCATTCACCACACCACCAGTTCCCTGGCCTTCATCATTTTGATAGAAAATAATCCTTAGAGTTGGAAAAATATGACAGAAACATTTGTGATCAACTTTTTCAAGTAAAAAATATTAACAAATATTCTAAGACATACATCATTAAGACTTTTATCCAATTTTTTACAAAATGTTGTTTCAAATTTAAAGCAATAACAGATATTAATTAAAATTATCAAATAAATAAAAAGATTGTGACAAGGAAAGTTTTCTCTCTGAGCCTGTTTCCCTTTGTGATAATTGGTTTAAAAATTGTGTTGAGTATTAAAAGGTTTACCTTAAATACTACAAGAGAAAAAATAAAAAATAATTTAACATTGATGTATGCAAATTCAACTCTCATGTTTGGTTCCTTCTTACACATGCAATAGTTAGAAAAGAAATTGAATAATCACTCAAGTTACTGTCTTCCATTGGTCTGCTGCAGGCTTACTAAGCAGCTTTAACAAAGTATTGGTATGCCTTTTGTCTCATTTATTTGATTGAGTTGGGTTTTTGAAGGCTTTTTGAAAAAAAGAAAAGATGAGACACATGTGACAGTCTTATCATTATAGAATATTCTATAGTCCATCACAATTATTCTATATTATTAACCTTTGATGTTGTCAGAACTAACTAACACTAAACACTATCCATTAGATATGATATATCATTGTGAATGATATCTTTTCTTCATGAAATAAGTCTTTTGAAGAGAAAACTAAGCTTCTAAACTTTTCACAAATCAAACATATAGGTTTATGGTATGTCCATGTAAATCTTCATCTGTTTTTGATTATCATCAAATCCATGTGATCCACCATCACTGAATATTTTGTTGTTGTTACCCTCTCCTTACTCTGCTAGTTAGTCATCAGATTTGGCTGTTAAAAGAGAAAAATAAAAAATATCAATCTTTTGTCAATACTGGCCACATTTAACTGACTGATTATTCTTTTGCTTTTATATGGGTTTTACATCACATCAACATTATTTCAGTTATGTAGCGATGCCCGACTCTTCATGATGGAGGAAGGCCCTATACTCAACTGCCCATAAGGGCTGGTCAAGGCAGGTAGAGCCATTGGCATTCCATAAGTCACTCTGGAGATAGGAAAATACATATCCCTCTCATGATTTGAACCCACGCGAAGAGGGGCCATGTGATTTTAAGTTTTGTACTCTAACCATTAGGCCACAACTGATCATTCTTAATTGGTAACATTGGAAATAATTATGTCCCCTTGGTAATCAATTGAAGCAGTAATCTAACAGGAAAAAAAGAACTGATTGATGATAAAATATCAACTATATTTCAACCTGTCTTGATCTATTTGTTTTCATTCTCATTCAAACCAAGGTTTTCAAAAAAAAAATAAAAAAGGAATAGTCAATTACAAATTGTGAGCAACACCAATTTAATCAACGTTTATGTATAATTATTTTTTTTGAAAACAAAGTAATAAAGTGAGAACATGTTAAGAATTCCAAACTTTGTCAAACTTGCTTGTTTCCTGAATACTGTGTTGCATATTGCATATTATGTCATTATGCTATAATCTAACCAAAGATGTTTGAATTAGAGAGAAAAGCCGCTTTGACATTTGAGAGATTGCTCCTTTGTTTGAGGTCCCATATGGGTCCTGTCGGTCAGTGCCGTACCTACATTTTTTAGTTCTGGAGCACTTTCCTGGATACCCCAGTACTAGGCTAGGGCTCTGAAGTGACTTGCCAAAGGCCATTCCGACGAAAATTCTAATTCTGGACCACAATCACTAGAACCGAGAGTTGCAGGTGGGTTTCACTTATAATTTTTGTTTCCTTAGATTGTCAAGCACATCTTGTTATTGTCATTCAACAAAGATGAATAGATCTAGTTGTACACCGACTGAACATTTCTGTCCTGTAATTTGCATTATTTCTGTTAGACTGGTGACAAATACATTTGGGCCCCTCACATTTTAACCATATCATTCCCAGCAGAGTAGTAGGTCATTCTTTTTCTATTGATTCTTGCCGTGTCAAACATTTCTTTGTGATTGTCATTTCAACATACCAATCATCTGCCCTAGAAACACACCTGACCAAAATTTAGATAAAGATTGAACTTTGCAAGATTAAAGGGGAAGATTCATGGAAGAAACCTGAGAGCCTTTGTATTCCAAAAAGTTTATTCATGTCTATTGCATATCTTGTTGTTTCTGTTGAACTTGTCTTTGTCTTGATTTTCTGTGTTTGAACACAAATGAAGTACATGTTTATTCAGAATTCATTTCCTAAATGCTTTTTATTTCTACTTTCAGGACTGTGTGGAATTCCAGATTTCTACAACAAAATTCACTTAACTTGATGGGCCAAGTCTGAGAGAAAGAACTGTGATGCTATACTTGTATTGGATATTCCAGACATCACCTGTTATTAACTGATAACCAAACAATGACAATGTTATAAGAGTTGTGTGAAAACACCTCTAGAAAAAAATTGTTGAGAAAGAATAAGTTTTTTTCAATATGAGCCATTTTTTTCATTTTTTCTTAATGATTTCCACCCTTCCAGCAAATCAACACTTTGATTGCTGAATATTTCTGCTTAAAATGTATCAAAACAGCATACATCATTATTTTATACTATTTGATATCAACAGAAAACTCTTGAAAATGTTATTGGAAGGGAAAATTCTTAAACTAGGCAATTTCTCTTTCCAAAAAAATATTCCTAATCATATAGTCTACTCTATTAATTTGGGATGGTCAACAATGTGTTGCTTTGAAATTGGAATGTTTTAATTTCCACACATTCATAACCTTATAGTAGTTTGCCTCCGTAGTTTTTCTTTGAAAGATTTGAAAGAAAGAGAGTGAATAAGGAAAATTAACTTGACATAAGTAATAACCCCTTCATTCATGGTGTTTCAAATTCTTGCCATTTAGAAGAAAATAGCAAGTTGGTGTTATTGACCCATGAGGTATGTTGTGAATGGTTATATATGATTATGATATGAAAAATAAAGTTTTTCTCAAGATATCAGGTAGAGAATAGAGATCATCATGGCATAACTCCAAAAGGATTTATTGCTAATATTGAACAGTTGAATAATTCTTTTGTCACAGTGATATCAAAATCATTTGCTTAAGGCAAGGCATAGCAAGGTATTGTTAAGTCTGGTGTAAGTTATTCTATAAATCACAATCAAATATTGGAAATACAGAGTAATTTCTCAATAATCAAGGTCATTTATTTATCTTTTTTCTATTTGTTTTATAATTATTGAGGATTTGCCTCTTTTCCCAAGCAGGAACTTTTCAAAGTTATGAATATTAAGTTTATTGTTTGCATTAAATCTTTTTTGTTAAAACAGTTATATTTTGTTTTTGATTTTGAAGTTAAAATATCAAAATTATCGGGAATCTTGAGTTCTTGTTGACGTGTTGACTCCTTTGTGTATATGCAGTGGTCGTTTCAGTAGGTCAAAAGTAGTTCCGGCAATGTTGATCATGTAATACGTCACGTGACGCATTGACCTGATATCACTTATTTTTATAACGGGCAAAATCAATATTCCTTTTGCTGAGATCTAATCGTATTCCCCTTAGCCTTCGTAGGCAAGCGTCATAAACAGATCATTTGAGTTTGTACAAATAGTTTTTGAAAACATAACGACGAACCGAAACGAGTCAATAACGTGTTAAAGAATTTCGAATTTAAATACTGAAAACCAGTATACATCTATAGTTTACATATTATGTTTACAATACGGTTGAAGTTCAACCCTCATAGAAATGTGTAAGGTGTAGACGGGCTGCTTATCAATTAGGAAGTATACTGAAGTTGTAAGGTGGGTTAATTTGTAAGATTTTAGACGTTGTTCTAATTTGTTTTCTTATAAAGTGTAGATCAGTCTTTCACCAATTAAAGAATTCAAACTTGGCGACTATTCATTTGTCCATGCTTTTTGTTTATAATGGTATTCCTATTACATAAAGAGGCACCAAGTACCCAGATATTCACTAAAATTGATTTGTCGCTGTCTCAAAACCAAATAAGGTAGTTAAAACTTTTTATTTCTTACCCGTTCTTAACTCCATTTTCGAAAACATAGTATAATAAGTTCATATGCACTGAAGCGTGCAAGACGAAAATATGCAGCATATAGTCTGTCTCTTTCTTTTACAATTGATTTCCCTAAATGGGAAAGGGCGTTATTGTTCAATTGCTTTTTCTGTTTTTAGATGTTTGAATAATATTATCTATTTAACCAATAACGAATGTGTGTTAATTAATATTGTATTGTTATATTGAAAATGCCAATATTTCAACGTTTAACTTATTCAGGCAGAGCCAAAAGTTTAATCGTAGCAAAAGACGGTGACAACGTCACAATGGCATGTTCGGAGAGTCCAACTATTCATCCAATATGGACTTGTCCTCCTGACAACCTGCTGTACAATTACGGATCGTATCAGACAATATAAACCTATCGTACCATATCGTATGGCGAACGTATGACGTAAAACGTGTATCGTAAATCAGAAATCATAGATCGTATACCGTAAAGCTTATTTCATATTGGGCTGAGATACGTAAATAGACATAATGTTAAGGTTTGTTATACATGATTACGGTTGCGTCGGTCCAATGAATTAAAATACAGTCATTGTATTTGAGCGAAATCACAACGGATATCGAATTTGTCAGACATGTGATGAATACTTTTCTGTAAATACAATCGAAGAATAAACCAAACAAAACTATGTACTATATCAAATGTTGTTTCCATTTATTTCCATTGCAACGAAAAAAGATTTTTTCACTGAATGTTTTTTTCATCTTTTCTTCTACATAAATGAGAGACTCCATATATTCGTTACTATTTCTTTTCTTCGTTGAGACGGGTCGGAGGCTTTAGTGCGGTCCGGAGAACATTACACCATGGCAGTTTCCCTTTTAAGGGCGCGGCATTTTAACAGGCATGTAAATGATACATGTAATTCGTTCTAACTTCCAAACGTTCATCATGAATAGCATAACGCATATCGTAAATCAGATATTGTTAATTAGATGAAGAACGTATCGGTTCGTATCGGATCGTATCGAATCAAATAAGACAGATAAGACGACCGCCTAATCGCACATCGCAGATCGTATATCGTTCGCATTTTTATCGTGTACCGTGCGTAAACCATGGGAACTCGATAGAACGATAGAACCTCTGTATAATTAAAATATAAACAACGAGTTGTCCTTCGTCCTCATCAGCGATTATGAGTTCCATAACCCTTTAAGGTATAGAGATAAGGCTTATCAGTGACACCATAGGTATAAACCATCCTTCTATCGGAGATCATTAACGCATACATAATCAATCACCATAGGTACCTATTTGCACAGGATTATCTCCGATAATTGTCACTGATTTGGGTACTGTTAATCAAACCAAAATTAATGCAATTTTCGTTAATCCAATAGGTTTTCACAAAGAATAAAGGACGATGAGAACAAAATTTCCTTTAAGTTAATGTTTTTTTCTTTTTTTAATGATACATACATATTGAGATAAAGGTGTAGAAAATTAGACAAACAATGAAACTGTATATTGCGGTGTGAATTATACAAACTAAAAAGTAATAAAATGACGTATGTGTTCCCCCTGAGAGATCCCTAATTTGTTTTTCTGCTTTGTCATCAATTGCAGGGAATTTTGTTGACAAAAATTGCCATTCATGACGGTAGATACATGCTTTGTCTTTGTTATTTCTCAACAAAACTGAATCGTTCTCTTTCCGTTAAAACCGTTTCCAAAATAAAAAAAATATTTTTCACCGCAATATTGCTTCATAAAGTAGTAAAACATGGTCCTCTTATACATGTAAAACTGTAAAAGTCAATTCATTATTGCAACGAAACATGCTTATGTTTCCGTAAAATATGTGTCCATGGGTGGTGAATCTACCAAAAGCTCGTCGTTGTAGTCAAAAATTGACATAATACTTTAAGAAGCCGTCTTTATAACGTCCGCTATTCGACAGCTTTATTTTCATTCGCCTTTCAACTTTAAACAACAGCTCCGTGTCATAAACATCCTTAATGGGTCGCGTGCCGTATGCTCGCTCTCATTTTAATTGGATATTATTTTTAGAAATGTGTTCATTTTCTAAAGAATTGCATGAAATCCTTATCGAGTCTTTTCAAATCTTTTTGATCTTTTATGACCGGATACTGAAGGCCTCTCATATTAATTGGGTTGGTAATTTGAATTCCCTTCATCTCAATTTGATAGCGCCTTTTTCAGAAGGGTGTCGTGGGACCATTATCAAAAGATTCTCTCTAGAGCAAAACTTTAAACTTTGACCCTATGATTTTGTCATCGGAAATGAAAGAAAACACATTTATTTAACCCTTTAAGGTATAGAGATAAGGCTTATCAGTGACACTATAGGTATAAACCATCCGATTATCGAAGACCATTAACGCATACATAATTAGTCACCCTGGGTACCTATTTGCACAGGATTATCTCCGATAATTGCTATTGATTGGGGTACTGTTAATCAAACCCAAATTAATGCATTTTACATTCATCTAATAGATTTTCTCAAAGAATAAAAGACGACGAGAACAAAATTTCCTTTAAGTTGATGTTTTTTTCTTTATTTAGTGATACATTCATATCAGGAGTAAGTTGTAGAAAATTAAACAAACAATGAAAATGTATATTACGGTGTGAATTATACAAAATCAAAAGTAATAATATGACTTATGTGTTCTCCCTGAGAGATCCCTAATTTGTTTTTCTGTTTTGTCATCAATTGCAGGGAATTTTGTTGCCGAAAAATACCATTCATGACTCGAAATACATACTTTGTCTTTGCATATTTCTCAACAAAGCTGAATCGTTTTACTTCAATTCCCATTGAAACCGTTTCCAAAATGAACAAAAGAATATTTTTCAACGCAATATTGCTTTGAAAAGAAGTTAAACCTCTTCCTTCTGATAAATGTAAAACAGTAAAAATCAACTCATTTTGGCAACAAAACATGCTAATATTTCCGTAAAATACGTGTCCATGGGTGATAAATTTACCAAAAGCTCGTAGTTGTAGTCAAAGTCGGAGGAATGATCTAATTTGCTTGTCCGTGAATTGGTAATATTTATCAACATTTCATCATCTTCAGGCTTAAAAACCCCGATCAAATTACTGCTCTGAATCTACATTGATGTCTGACTTGCGATCGGAAACACCAAATTGGCTAAATATTTTAAAAAGGCCGTCTTTATAACGTCCATTATTTAACGGCTCGATTTTCAATCGCCTTTAAACTTTGAACAATAGCTCCGTGTCATAAGCATCCTTTACAGGTCGCGTGCCGTATGCTCTCGTTTTAATTGGATAGTATTTTCAAGAAATGTGTTAAGTTACTAAAGAATTGTACGAAATCCTTATCGAGTCTTTACAAATCGGCAGTGTTTTGATCTTTTATGACCGGAAGACTTCTCATTGATTGGATTGGTAATTTGGATTCCCTTCATCTCAATTTGAAAGCGTTATTTCCATAAGCGTGTCGTGAGACCATTATGAAAAGATTCTCTCTAGAGCAAAAGTTTAAACTTTGACCCTACAATTTTATCATCGGAAATGAAAGAAGACATATTTATTCAAGAGGAAAATAAACTTTGGAGAAAATGACGTGTGTGCAAAGATGTGTTATTAAGAGCTAAAGTTGAATCAATTTTTCAGCTGTAAAAAAGCGTTCTTTGCGGTAATCGATAGAACGTCAAAATAGGTTTTATACGGTAATAGGTATAACGGCGAAAAGGGTTTTATACGGTAATCGATAAGGCGGCGAACGGCGCTATATACCGTAAAGGGTTAAAAGGAAAATGAAATTTGGAGAAAGTGACGTGTGTGTTTATATGTGTAATAATGGGTTAAAGTTCAATCTAATTAATTTTAAGCTGTCAAAAAGCGTTCTATGCGGTAATTGATAGAACGTCAAAATGGGTTTTATACGGTAATAGGTATAACGGCGATAAGCGTTTTATGCGGTAATCGATAAGGCGGAGAACGGCGCTATATACCGTAAAGGGTTAAACATCAGGGACGTAGGGTAAATGACCTGTCGACTGCGCAATCTGATTAAAAAGAAAGTATAATCCCTGATTCGTGTCTTATATATATATATATATATATATATATATATATATATATATATATATATATATATATATATATATATATATATATATATATATATATATATATATATATATATATATATATATATAAGGCCGACGTGTTGCCTGCTGCACGAGACGAATATGACTTGTACAACCACATCGCTATATAAAGCTAGCAGATAACGAAAGCGTCAATGAAACTTATGTCGGGACACGTTGTGTATTGAAATCAATATAGACGTATTAGTCGGGTCATTAAATGGAAAAAAATGGCCGAACCTCCAAAAAATTGCTACAAAAGGTATTTTAACTGATTCTGATAGGGTAGTATCCCCTTTATAACATATCAAAAGTTTACCAAAATCCGACTTCCGGAAAGATGTTTTTTTCAAGATTGCCGCCAAGATGGCCGCCAAGATGGCCGCCAAAACCTATTTATGGTCATAACTTTGTGACTATCCACTCAAAATTGATGATTTTGGTGTCTTTACGTAGGTTTTTGTGGTCCGAGAACACTTTAAGATCACTTTAAATAGTACAAATTTATTATTTTACACAGAAATCCAACATGACATACTCAAGTATACACAGGCTCAATAAGAAGGACCTCAAGTCCATAACGTTTGACTCAAAGGTGTTTTTTTTGTTAAACCCCATAGTTTGGGAGACACAAAATACTTTTATTGAACTGATGATATAATACGGTAGTTGAGTAATCATGAAATACAATTTACGCTGTTCACTGATACTCTATAACCATTGTCCATAAAATTTGTCTCGGGGTTTAAAACTGTTCTGTTGTCATCCCCTTCTTCATTACAGACCTCTGGTGAAATGTTTCGATTGTCACAGTTTTTAGATTGGCAGGTGCCACATACACAGCCTCCAATCTCTGCCTACTTCTCTAAAATGAGAAGAACGTAAAGGTAGGCATATAAGTAGGAAAAGGCTTTAATCAATGGAACATGGTAAATCGTTTCGACACATTTTTTCAATTATAATTCAGTTTCAACATAACAAAACGAAAATCTAAGAATGCTATGCTTCGGGTTATTATCTAAACTACCCATAGATCATGACCTTTGCGTAACTGAACTTCGTTCGAAAGCGTAAAAGCTTTTCTGCCATTGCACAGTTATTCAAGAAAAAGGTAGATATAGCATGGTTTTGTCTTCTAAACATACAGTAGCTTATGGTTCATTATTCATACGACCGATGCTCCTCCACATCACTGTTGTCTCAAATCCAGTTCTTCGAGTTATGTCAATAATAATTAAATGAGAAATGACATAATGTCCTTACGAGCAGCAGGTGAAGTTCATGAGAAGCAGGTTTGGATCGGAGGAGCAGGTTTTTTCCAAACAGTTTAATTGTTCGAAATTACTTTTCATTAAACGCCACCAAAAGACAGAAGGTTTCGTTCTTTCTTTCGGATTAGAATCCTGTTATGCTTACAGATTAGTGGTACATGTACATCTCGACCTACGTTCTCAGACTGGATATTAACACTGTTTTATACCCTCGCCCCTCTCATGCTTTGATTTGGAACCCAAATTATCACTGCAAAATTTACTATTATGAACAATACTTGCAGTTATGAACAGACCAGTCAAATAGAAGAGCGGGGAGTGGGATAAATATGGATGTACTTTTGCAAGTACTGTATTATCTTAATACAAATCACAATGAATTGTGATTAATGATTATGCCAATTGCAGCTGTACTTAGGCTATAATTGTCCCTCAAATCTACACAATGTAAGACATTTTATAGACATGTTATGATACATAAAACACCAACAAATGGAATCAGAAGGTCTCAAATGACAAGGCATTGTTTTAATGGCCTACAATTCTGGGTTATACCTGTCATCAGATCAATCCATTTCAAAAACAAAACACATATGGGTTAAAAGAGGAAAATTCCACGTAATTGTTGCTTGATGTATCGAATGTTTTGAACGTGTATAACAGTAAAACATATTTTGTTAGATGTCCTTTTACGGAGACCTTAGGTCGAAATGTACATGTATCAGTAATATGTAAGCATAACATGATTCCAATCAGAAAAAAATCTTCAGATTTGTAGTGGCATTGAATGAAAGGGAATTTTGAACAAATCAAATTATCGGAAACCATTGCTTCTCCTCTTTTCCAAACATACTTCTCACGACCCTTAGCTGCTGCTCGTAAGGAAAATCGGCTATGAAACACTCAATTATTAGTCAATGTCTAAAAACTGGATATGTGACAATAAGAGGAGGAGGAGCATCGGTCATATGAATAATGGCCTATTCGCTACTATATGTTTGGTTAGAAGGCAAAACCATGCTAGATCCACCGTTTCTTGAACAACTGTGCAACGAGAGTGAAGATCTTGCGCTTACAATCGAAGTTCAGATACGCAAAGGTCATAATCTACAGATAGATTGAATAATTGCTCGAAGCATTGCATTCTTAGATTTTCGATGTTTTAGGTTAAACGTGAATTATAATTATTATGAACTAAGGCATTGCCTCTAGACCGCTCTCTCAACTCATTGTTATGGATTTTGCATGAAACTTGCATACTGAATATGCTTTTCAATCTAAATTCAACGTACAACTTTGTGGAAATAAAAGAATTGGCTTACTTTGGGGAGCAAATACTCATTTTATCACAGAGCTGTCATCTGTGTCACATTTAGATAGGTCTCAGTAAAAGGGCAAGTCTCCTGGTAGACTTTTTTGATGGACTATATTCTTTATGGGTATTTGTTCACCCATTCGGAAACAGTAACGAAATTTGACAATTTTGTTGCAGACTACTTTAGAAAACATTGTGGGAAAAGGAGAAATTATTCGTAACGAGCAATTTTTCCTTTTCCCACAAGGTTTTCTGCTCTTTCCGAAGAATATTGTTCAATTTCATCACATTTTGAAATATCGTCTGCAAACTCTTTCAATTTGTTGTTTGGGAAAGGGTTAAGCTTGCTTGGGCTGTGTATGAGGGCCTTTCATCAATAATGAGACGTTCACCATGTAAGGACAAACTGCTCATGCAATGTCAGAACCACCAAACTATAATTTTTTAACCACAAGTCTGTCTCTGCATGAAATCATACAATTTTCTTCACAAAATCATGTGTTGTAGGTACTGGTTTAAATCATCATGAGAAAAAACAACATGTCATTTAGTGATAAAGAAGGGTCAGTTGGATTAATAGTTTCAGATGATGTTCAACAACATACTCATCTGCTTGTACATGCTTTGGGACTAACCAAATTACATCAAATAGAAAGCCAATCAGGTCTTTGTTTGAATGGTTCTTTATTGTTCAATGTAGA
Organism: Cerastoderma edule; assembly: GCA_947846245.1. NCBI lineage: Eukaryota > Metazoa > Mollusca > Bivalvia > Cardiida > Cardiidae > Cerastoderma > Cerastoderma edule. The sequence goes on along the minus strand of OX401420.1, from coordinate 964,497 downwards.
TAAGAAAATCCCACAGAAATTGCTTTGCTGATCTACAAAAGGTCATTCAATAACAACAAAAAGCTTTGTTGTAGCCAAAAGCTATTTCGTTTAACTTTAAAATAAAAACAAATCTTTAATTTTTCATTAATATTTTATAAACCTTTGTTCACACATGAAACACTGCTTTTTTATATGTGTTTATTTATTAAAGAACTTAAAAAAAAGTTCTGTATGCAATAAATGATTAATGAAATGTAGTTAAAAGACATAAGTGATAATCAGCAGACAGCATTAGTTCATGTATTCTAATCCCTTGCTTTAACAATTTGGTTGAAAACAAAGTCACAGCTTAGTTTTGGCACATTAGCTTCATTCTTGACATCAACAGTTCCCTGACCTTCATTGTTTGTATAGTAGAAAAACACTTCTGAGAGTTGGAAAAATATGACAGAAACATTTGTGTTCAACTTCTTCAAATAAAAAAATAACAAATGTTCTATGATATACAAATCAGCCATTTTTTTTTTTTAAAATGTTGTTTCAAATTTAAAGCAATAACAGGTATTAATTAAAGTTTCTTTTTCCAATGAATAAAAGCAATTGTGACAAGGAAAATGTTCTCTCTGAGCCTGTTTCCCCTTGTCATAATTGGCTTCAAAGTCTTGTGGTAAATCAAAGGAGAAATAATAATTCTGTATGCAAATTCAACTCTCATCTTTTTCCCCTTCATACTCATGCAATAATTAGAAAAGAACTTCAAGTAATGACTCAAGTTACTGTCTTCCTCTGGTCTGCTGCAGACTTACTAAGCAGTTTTAACATAGTATGATTATGCTTTTCGTCTCCATGCTTTTCGTCTCAATAATTTGATTGAGTTGGTTTTTTTAAGGCTTCTTGAACGAAAGAAAAGATGAGACACATGTGACAGTGTTGTCATTGTAGAATATTTCATAGTCCTTCTCAATTTTTTTCTATATTATTGTCCTTTGATGTTCATAACATATGATAGATCATTGTGAATGTTATTTTTTCTTCATGAAATTAGTCTTTTGACGAGAAAACTAAACTTTAAGACTATTCACTGATCAAACATGAAGATTTAAGGTATCTCCTTGTAAATCTTCATCTGTTTTTTATTATATCCACATCACTGAATGATTTGTTGCTGTTACCCCTTCCTTACTCTGCCAGTTAGTCATCAGATTTGGCTGTTAAAAGAGAAAAATAAAAAATATAAATCATTTGGCAATACTGGCCACATTAAACTGACTTATAATTTTAAATTGGTAACAATGGAAATAATTCATTCCTGATGGTAATCATTGAAGTAGTTAACTGACAGAATTAAAAAGAACTGATTGGTGATAAAAAAATCTTTAGTCCAACCTGTCTTGACTTATTTTGGTTTCATTCTCATTCTAACCCATATTTTTGAAAAAGAAAAGGAGTCAATTACAAATTGTGAGCAATGCCAAATTCATCAACATTTCTGGACCATAATGATCATTTGAAAACAAAGTAATAAAAGGAGAACATGTTAAGAAGTCCAACCTTTGCCACACTTGCTTGTTTCCTATAAAAAATTTCTGCATATGTAATTATGCTATAATCTAATCAGAAATGTTCAAATTAAAGAGAAAAACAAACTTCCACATTGAAGAGAATTGCTTCTTTGATATATATAACATTAATAAGATACCTTCAATCTTTATGACACTTATGTTTTTTTTTATTCAAATAGGAGATAAAGAATAAACATGTTTAGACATACTTACTTGTATTATAAAACAGAATCAATGATTATGCAGGTCTGCATCATCTTTTCTTTAAAATTGACATATTTCCAACCATCATCCATTCTGTAATATATAGAAAAAACAACTAAGGGATCTATTACCATAAACCTTTAGGACAAAATTCTCACTTGCAAGAACAATTCAATGTTTTGGAATTATATCATCACTGGACGAAACGAATAAAATAAAATACTGCCATATAAGGTGACATACATAACCAAATACTTAAAACATAGGCGTAGGAGCGTTTTCAATATTGGGGGGGGGGCAACTTCAGATGAGGGCCCGTCTAAGAATAAATGTTCCTAAACCTTTTCATGGCTATTCATGCATTTACAAATTCAATAACATTATAAGAATAACAAGAAAGCGTATGAAAATGTGTATCTTAAATAATAATAAAAAAAAATAAAACGATATGACAGGTCTCGATCTCACGCGGAAATCAAATGCATTGATCTAAACAAAAGGTGCAGCGGCCAGACTGTCACAGCCACGCATTCAACTCGTTTTAGATTAATTTTCAAGCATTAGGTAACAATTGAAGACAATATTGAGTCTGACCCCTTTAGGTAACAACTGAAGACAATATTGAGTCTGACTCCTTAGAACACGTTTTACACCACTGTTTTCGTCAATCTAGACTTCCCGGGTATTTCAGTGAGCTGAGTTTTCATTGGATAAACCAGATGTGTTTAGATTGCCATTTGCAATGATGACGTCAAAAAGATTTTTGTTATAATGCGTAACAGAAGGCGAATTGGTGTAAGATCAAGCACAAAAAAACACATTTATTCTTTACACATTTTTCTTTTCAAATATGTTCATTTGCCATTGTGAATATTGGGGGGGGGGGCAAAGTATACTCTGCCCCCCCCCCAGCTCCTACGCCTATGTAAAAGGGTATTTCACTTTTGGAAAAGGAAATTCATGCTGTTATTGTTACTTAAAATATCACCCCATAATTGAATTATTGAATTGCTATTGAATTGTCAAGAAGGTACCTTGTACTCAATTTAAAAGCTCCAACAATAACAAATAATCCATATCAGCAACTGACGAGTTGATATCGTTGCTTTATTGGTCAGCATAATAGTGTATTCCATCTACAACACGATGTGTACCTAATGCTTTCCATACACACCGCAAAAATGACATAGACCGTCTACATAAACATTAGATTATGCCTAACTGCAGGGTGTAATCACCGAATCGATAGGTGAACACTTATTTCACCGGGCAACACACATTTTCTAGCCAAGTACTGCAGGGAGCATGTACTGTAATACTAAAAAATGAATGCTGTAGTTCTACTTAAAAGGAAGAAGTTTTTTCAGATGGATGTTTGTTTAGAGGAAGCATCTTCAGCGAGGCGTGACGAGGGCTCGCCTTCTCGATTTTTCTACGACGAATTTTGGTGAAAATGGTCTATTTAGATATACTGTTTTATAACGAAATGAAAGAGTACAAAAAGTTCTCTTACCTACAACCGGCGATTCGTTTTCCTTTCAAGGAGTTGAACACTGTGTCCAATTTAAAGTTTGAAGCGGTGGCGCCGATCCCGTTGTTCGTGTTTTGTCAATCGTATCTACTCGGCAATCCCCGTAACAAGTCGGTAGATATACCTCGTAGGCAGTACATGAATACACCAGAAATCCTGGGGTAATTTGCCTTATTTCCGGCGGTTAACGCAAAATGCACACAGGCACTAAATAGGTATTTTAGATACACACAAATTGGCTATTTATCACAATTGAATGTATTTTTTACCCTTTCCATTAAAGATGATCATATCAACACGTCTTTGTTTCATATTTTGTCAATCGGCTCTTCTCGGCAATCCCCGGCTTGTGCCGGGGATTGCCGAGTAGATACGATTGCAAACGGACATGCCCTTCGTTGCTGACCTACTTTCAAAAATGGCTCCCCATTGCTTCCGAGGTTATTTTAAGAAATGGCCGAGGTGTTCCGAATGGTGTTTTGTTTTTCGATAGAATGGTTTGTGGTTCATTCATGATTGGCGGAAATAAACTCAATGAGCGGCAATGAATTTATGTAAAACCAGTCCATTCCATAAAGCCGGAAACACCCGAAGCAAACCCGAGTTGTCTCTTTACGAGGAATGGTTCACTATTGGTAGATATATTGGTAGATAAAGGTAATGCTTGAAAATAAATTTAGATAGAACCAGTCCATTCCGTAAAGCCGGAAACACCCGAAGCAAACCCGAGTTTTCTCCTTTAGGTAAACCGGAAGCCACCTGTTTTTTTGCTAATGGTATAACCGGTGTTAACATAACTTGTTACTCGTACGTATGTTACCGTTATCCGCTCTCCGAGCGCTTCGCGCTCTGAGAGAGCGGTATTATAATTATAATTGAAAATGTGTCAACATGATTTACCATGTTCCATTGTTTAAACCTTTCCTACTTCTCGGAAGCGCATATTTTTCGTTCTGCTCATTTTTGAGAAGCAGGCAGAGATTGGAGGACGAGACTTACAGCAGTTAAGAGGAGTCCATGGAGTCGGATGCTACATGAAAGGATTTACACCCTAAAACACAGTTACAATGTATGATTGTCAATAGTTCGCCAGGTGCAGGATAGCAGTGGGTCATGATTGGAATTAATTTGTTGTTTTCCTGTTTCCATCCCAATTCAGTAGGTTTCATATTATTTGGCACCCCATCCACACCATGATTTGATAATATAAGCGTTGGTTATGCCATACTATTGCATTGGATGTTAGAGGAGGTCGCTGAGGAGTAACAGATGTTTCTTGAATGGCCACTTTCTTTGTGAAAATGTCATGGCACAGTGATTCTAAGGAGTCAATGGACTGTCCACAAAACAGCCCCTCCATCAAGCCTTTTCCAAGATTTGTAATATACTCTTGCAACCTGTTTTGAAGGAGAAATGAATTAGCGCATATCTTCATGACTGGAAAACATTTTATTAATTTACGAAAAGAATTCCAACGCTGAAAATCTTGAAGTTAAATGACAACCTGTGTAAGTACAAAAAGCAACTCATTGCAAACTTCGTCCCCTACAAGTTCTCTAAAAAGATTGATATTATACACTTTGTGTTCTTTTGACTGTTTTTTTTTCAGAATGGAAGTGGATATGGTCTTATGGTACCTTTGAGAGTAATGCAGTAGCAAGATTAACGAATCTGTATCCTCGCCAATTAACTCCATGGTGCAATGACGGGATCATACCAATGTTACTTATACGAGGTGCAGTCAAAAAGTTCCCGGACTGGGTCTGATATTTTAATATGGTATGGGATAGTGCCCTAAAATTTATATGTCGATGAATGGAAATCATATTTTGATGCGTGCCTCAGTCGACTCGTTGTGCTGTGAACCTCTAGTTGTCCAGGTCTGTGAAACCCTGCATTGCACTAATGTACTCAGATGTTTCAGGTGCAGATAAGGTTCAAAGGCTTTGCATTTTCTCGATCATCTCACTGCCACGGGTTAGACTGTCAACACTCTTAAAAGATCTCATCAATGTTTGCTCATTGACATGATCACTGCTTTGCCCACCCCAAAATTTATCACCTCTAAGTCAAATGTTATGTATTTGACGTCCTTCCTATTGAGGATGTGTCTATTTTTTTATGTCAAATTAGATTTCTGTGTAAAATACTTAACTAATACTATTTCTGGTGATCTTAAAGTGTTCTCTGACCCCAAAAACCTCAAGACACCAAAATTATCCATTTTGAGTGGATAGTTACAAAGTTATGACCGTAAATAGGTTTTGGCGGCCACCTTGGCGGCCATCTTGAAAAAAAACATCTTACCGGAAGTCGGATTTTGGTAAACTTTTGATATGTTATAAAGGGCATTCTTCCCTATCAGAATCAGTTAAAATACATTTTGTAGCAATTTTCTTTTTTGGGTCAAAGTGTATATTGACCCGACTATATACAAATATCATGCATTTTATCAGTTTAGGTATAAATCCCTTTCTTATTCAATTAACCACAGTAGTAGTTATAGATGAAGATTCAATTACGCATATCAATGGCAATTAATAAAAGCCTGAATATCACCAAATACGTATATGTGGAATTGTATGACTTGGGTATATATATAATAAAGCTGAATGTTAAAACATAGCAGAACGCTTTATGACCACGACTTTATGACGCCTGCTTTATAATCAGTGTTTCAAAGTCCTACTTTAATCAATTGTTTGAACAATAATCTATAATCTTTGTTTACATTCGAGAGCGCGCTCGAAATACCCTGATCTGGTCTTTGCAAGATTCACTTGATATCCGCAAACTATGAAGCTACAACAACGGCAACTCAAGACGCGCCCTTGACAATCGATTTTATTGGTCCGTTCAATTTAAGGAATTTGTCCGGCAATTTTCGTCTGACCTCGATTATCAATACTTCTAAACAAACCTCAACAAGTTTGAACTGCCTTGTAAACCGTTTTTTCTACCTGCAAAGCCAGAACATTGTTCATTATACAGTAATGTTGTGTTAGTTCTAGAGTTATTGTCAATTAACATAAAAAATATCTTTATTTCCCCCGTTAGGAATTACTAAGACGGTAATATGTTACTATGATGTTATAAAAACATGATACTTTTGTACAATTAGCAATAAAACGAGGTCAGCCGAGAATTGCCGGGTGAATTTCGTTTAATATCTGGGACCAATGCACTCGGAAAATTCTCCATTTTGAATTGGATAGATGACAGATGTTAATTGGTATGACGTTTTTAACCAGATGCCTTCAACACGTTGATCCGATCGTTCATTGCTATTTTTGGACAAAACACGAATGTGAACAATGAAGTCAAATTGTGTGGTAAACGACTCGTCAACATTGTACTTTGAAACATCGCTTAAAAAAAGTACTAGTAAAGGCGTTGTATTGTCATGATAATTGTGGTGTTATAATACAATATTGCTATATCTTAACATATTCGTTCATAATGTTAACTCAGTCTTTCCAGTTGTGTTACTTACCGACGACAGTCTTGCTTTAAAAGGGATATTTGGTGTATTTTGATGTTCGATTTCAAGCGCACTAGAACTCCCATTAAGTTACTGTATATTACTGCTATTATCACTTAAATAATATTTCTTTCTACAGTTTTCTGCTGATTTTATTACCACTGTTAATTCCTAAAAAACAGGTTTAACAGTATATGTCGAAATTAATTAATTGATATATTTATCAACTATTCCAAGGCTATTGAGGACGCTTATAAAAACTGAAAGAGGGAAAGAGAGTAATAAAGAGAATGCGAGCGATAGAGTCAAACATCTTCACTCAAACAGAAGTAGAATGAGAGTGGGGGGAATAGAAGGAACCATTTGAAAGAAACATGACGAAGGAAATATAGCCTTTTTTATATCTACTGACAATAAGGAAGTCGAAACAATGTCTACTCATAATTTAAATAAATAAAGGCCTTATCAAAAACAAATACAAGTTTATAATTTAGCATACCGACATATATACATTTCGGTATTCTACATTGTTGTGCATATGTGTAAAACAAAAAGTTACGCACATAGTCGGTACATATGTACTGGCCTGTAGTGTTAATAAAGTAAACATTACCTGTTCTTTAAACAATGGTTAAGTTGCAAAGTGTATGTTTATTTACATGTACTTTCAATTTGTGTAAAAAGTCAAGCATTCACAAAGGTTTGCATCTTTAAACGGGCGTCATTGTCAGTCATCAGTATTCATCCTTTACTATGATTCACATTTGTATATAACGTTAAACGGTAGTTTGCATATTTACGTCTTGGATAAGAACTCTTTGGTAAAATACTGAAACTCTGCTTAGGACTTTAGCTATCATTGAGGAAGTGAATCAACGTTTCATGGCTGAATCATGGATTTTTTATGCAGGACATATTTTGGTCTATTTATAGTATCGGCTGTTTCAGGTATGTTTAAGGGTTGTTCTATCTATTCGTTTAAAAAATGACATGCTATGAATGTGAAGGGCAAACATGAAACATAAACATTGCAGTGAATAATACGTAAGTCGCATATTCGTTGTTTACTATTTTTAGTTACACTTGTGTAAAGTTCTCCCGAAATTTGACAATTTCACAGTAGGCAATATACTAATGAAAGAGATAAAAACAAAGAAATTGTTTGTCAGTATCTGTAAACTCTTAGAGTTGCGTCCTACAACAATTCTCATTTTCAAGTTAACCCTCAATTTACAACTGCCCACGTCGTTAAAATTAAATTAAACCCGGAGAATGGTTAATGTTGCACCAACATTATGAAGTACGTTTTTGACCATTTCATTGAAATAATAACGGTTAATGGAACATTGACCTTTCGCGGCATACGCATTCGTTTAGGTTGTCGCCGACCAATCTAAATATGGTATCTGGAGGGACTCCATAACATGTAACAAAAGCGTTAAGTGTAAATTCTACATAACAAGAGCTTATCATATCTCTGTGTAAGTAAATACTTTATTTCAGGCAAACTGCTAGTTTTCTATTACGTGCTGGCTGTTATTGACTTTGTTTTGCCAAACGTCCGTAGAAATTACACCCGTATTATAGCAATTGTTTAATAGTATATAAATCACAATCGAAATTACGCTTTACCAATATGAACATGCTTTTTTACACATGCAAAACCTTTACTCCACTCTCATGATTCAATGAGAAAGTAGAAGTAAATACATTAGTCAAATTTTATAAATTCATCTCTTTTATATATGGCCTAACCTGTGTTATAATATGGCTTATGGCAGCTACTCGGATCTCTCTATTTATGACGCGGTATCCCACTTGTTAGTGGCGCAGTCCTCTCGGTCAACTTCGTGCTCTTTAGTCCGGTCCGGTGATCCTAATTGGTCATTTGACCGGGGTTCAAGTAGATAGTACAGTCAGTCATTGTCACGAAGCCATGACTCTGCAGAATATAGAATAGTATAAATAGAGATCCGGGGAGCGGTATAAATCATTTGCGGACGCACTCTTGTAGTAGACATATCATCTGAGCGAAAGTCGTTTTAGAAATATTGTAGTTTGCAAGAACGTTGTAGATCACTTTGGTTTTGTGAAATTAAATACTTAACATTTTAAAATCGTCTTCTGACTTGTTATTCCATAGGGGAACAAGTTGTATTTTGTTGCCATGACCAGGATTATACTTAATTAAATTGCTTAATTAATTATAAAGAAAGAACCTTAAAACACAACGCGAAGAAATTATAAAGAACTTTGAACACAACGCGAACATCAACTAACCACTACTAGAAGTCAACTAGCCGTCAGACGACAAGTATAGCAGACGCGATCATCGAATGGAAAAAAGGTAATCGTTTATTTTGTTCTAGTGATTCAGCTTTTGTACTTTTTAAGAATGTCTGAGGAACAACAACAATTGATTGGTCTTACGAAAGCTTTGAACGAAAACAACCATCTTCTACTAGGCAACGCTCAATGTCTAGAGAACCATTCGCGGACAGTTAGGGACTGTGCTGAGAGAATCTCGGGTACCGCGGAGGCCCTTGAATTCCTCGACGGACGGACGAACGGAAGTAATGACAACGGTAGGATACCGTTCCAAATAAAATTCTTTGACGGGAATCCTAAAAAGTTTGATCTTTGGATTAAAGACATCGAAAAGCACGCATTTTTATATAGAAACAACGACCAAAGAACGTAACTCGTGGCGTACCAGACGAGCAAAGGTCTCGTCTCGGATTACGTTAAAAGGTACCTTAAATCTCCCGGAGACAAATCATGGGACAATCTTAAACAAAATTTGCAATCGCGCTTTTCGCCTGTCATCGACAAACCAAAAGCATTTGAACAGTAAGTAACTATAAAACAGAACCAAAACGAAGACGTGCAGTTTTTCGCGGAAAGACTTTTAAGCCTCTCCGAATCGGCGTACCCCGAAAGAAACCGCGAGATCGTCGGTATAATCGAAACACAGTTACTCACCATTTTCCTATGCGGGCTAACGGACAAGTCCATACGTGCGCAGGTTGAGAGAACTCAACCGGCGACGTTCGAACAAGCCTATCAGGCCGCGTTGCGCGAACAGGGAATACTATTTAGGTGCGCGACTAGAAACCCATCCAAGCCAGACCGACTCGACTGGCCGCAATCGCAACCGCAATCGCAATCACAGTCACAATCGCAGAACTTCCGTAGAGAGGCACCTATGGAAGTCGATCACGCCCGAAGTAAGGGTTACAAGTTTTGTAGTATCTGCAACCGTAAGGGCCATACGAACTCTGAACATAGGCCACCACCAAGAACGAACCAATATAGAAATAAAGATTCAGATAGATAGAGGGACGTGGAGTGTTGGGGCTGTAGACAAAAAGGCCACTATAAACTGCCCGTATTCAAAAAAACGAATAGTGTCGACATATGATAAAGCCAATATGCCAACACCAGAGAAAACACTTAAAATAAATTTAACAGGAAATCCAAATTCATGCATGGTTAAAGTAGGAAAACAAAACGTAAGGAGTCTGTTAGATAGCGGTAGTGAAGCTTGCCTTATTTCTTTCAAATTCTACAAAACCTTACATAGTGGATCACAATTAAAAAAGTGTGACTCAAATTTAGAATCTGTGCAAGGTGGGAAACTGCAAACTCTCGGCAAAATCAATCCCCCATTCGAATAAAAGGAGTACAATTTAATTACAATTTTTATGTAGTTGATGGCATTAATAGAAGCATAATTTTAGGAGATGACTTTATGAATGACATGGGCGTACGTCTTTATTTTGACCTAGGCTTAGTTAGGATAAAGGGCGTATATGTCCCTGATTAGCGATAAGCATATAAACTCGGTAGTTAGGACGAGTAGTAGAACAATAACCCTACGACCGAACGCGACGTACGTGCTGAGTGCACGCGTCAAGAAGAATGATTGTTATGTTGCTAATCAACAATGTATGGTATCCGCCGTAAAAGACGATACCATTATAGATGAACCGGTAATTGGTTAAATTAGTGCGTTAACTAAAACGACAACGATAAACGCAATTTCAGAGCATACTGAAGTCGAAGATATTCAGTTGTCCAGGAAAGACATCTTAGAACAAATCCATACCGATCCCGAATATTCAACGCTAGTCAGTCGATTGGTATTAAATAATTTGGATGTATTCGCATTTAAAGAAGCGGACATCGTCCCTTCGAAGTTAGTCACGATGAAAATCGATTTGACCGACACTACTCCATTTAAATTGCGACCTTACAGAGCTTCGGTCGAGGATCAGAAAGCAATCGACAAAACGGTAAAAGAATGGAACGAAGCAGGTATTATTTCTAGATCAAGAGGACCTTATAGTAGTTCAGTAGTAGTAGTGAGTAAGAAAGATGGAGAGAAAAGGGTCTGTGTTGACTTTAGACGTCTGAATGCAGTCAAGAAATCATACGTTACTAGACTCCCATGTATAGATGAAATTTTAGTCAAATTGGGTAAAGCTAAATACATAAGCTCATTTGATTTAAAGAGTGGTTTCTTTAACGTTCCCTTAGATCCTCGATCTCGGGAATAAATGGATTTACCACCCTTACTGGACAATATTCCTTTAACAGAGCAGCCTTTGGGCTACGCAATAGTCCGTCCTACTTTGTAGAACTTATGCAACGTGCATTAGAAGGATTTGATGACTTTTGTGCTTTTTACGTCGATGACATCATAATTTGGTCGGAAACGTTAGAAGATCACATCAGCCACATAAACACCCTCTTTGAAAGGTTAAGAAAACACCAATTGAAAGTAAAGTTAAAGAAATGTCAGTTTTTAAAGGAAGAATCCGATCACCTCGGTTTCATGGTAACCTCGTCAGGAATCAAACCATGCCCAAATAAGGTTAAGGCTATAAGAACATTGGGACCGCCAACTAATGTAAAGGAATGTAGAAGCTTTGTTGCTCTATGTTCGTACTACAGACGCTTCGTACCTAACTTTGCGAAGATAAGCGAACCAATCGTAGCATTAACAAAGAAACATGCTCGTTTTAAGTGGAACAAGGACTGTCAAAAAGCATTTGACTACATGAAGGAAAGCTTGACTGTTCTATCATATCCTGACTTTAATAAAAGATTCATACTGTACGCTGACGCCTCAGATAGTTGTATAGGATCCGTTTTGGTACAGGAACATAAAGAGGAAGAAACCGGTGAATTGTATGAGAAACCGTTGTTCTTTCTATCACACAAACTTAGCTCGACGCAGTGTCGCTGGAGCACAGTAGAAAAGGAATGCTACGCAATACAATACTCCTTAGAGAAATTGCATCATTGGATCAGTTGTTCACAGATCCTCGTGAGGACTGATCACATGCCGCTTAAATACTTAATGAATAGTCAATTTAAGAACAGGAAAATTGCATCTTGGGCAATGACTATCGCCGCGTATAACATTGACATAGAATATTTGCAAGGTAGTCAAAACGTCATAGCAGACTTACTGAGCCGAAGGCCGGAAACCAGTCAGGGTGAAGACATAGAGTCCGAACCAGAATTGGTAGCCAAGACGCTCCGGGTAAATCATATTAACTCAAGTAAATTTGACCCAGCAAAGCATATAAATCAGGGACCACCACCACTTGACATCGACGAAAAGCCCACTTTAACTGACCTCGATACGAAATCTGAGCAGTCACGCGACGAAAATATTGTTATGCTCATGGGAAAATTGGTTAGTGGAAAACTAAATAAAACGTTAGATAAAAGTTTGTTAATCTTAGAAGGCGTCCTATATTTTATATCGGACGTTGATGGTTCGCCGAAAGGAAGGTTGTACTTACCTGAGCATCTGGTGGATCTTGTGATTAAAGGATATCACGAATATTCACACTTAGGAATGGATAAGGTCTATGACAGTATAAAACGCAAATATTACTATCCGAACCTGTATAAACGCATACATGATTACACCTCAAAGTGTGTGACATGTCAGGAGAGAAATCTCAAGTCATTAAGACCACCAATGGGCGAGATGGATATACCACTTTTCCCATTCGCTAAGGTTAGTTGTGACATTGTGGGACCACTTCCTAAAACGTTGTCAGGAAATGCTTATATACTCTACTTCCAATGCCTCTATAGCGCATGGATGATGTGTTTTGCAGTCCCTGACAAAACACTGATACCGTCTGTTCTGTATTGATCAATGACGTAATTACGCAACACAGTTCTATGCTGTGTTTAGTCACAGACAATGGAAAGGAGTTCACTTCCAATAAATTGAAAGACACATTACGCAAGTTGAACATTAAACACATTACCACGAGTTTTTACTCGCCGCAGAATAATGGTGCCTGCGAACGCAATCACTCAACGCTAATGAATGTTTTAAGCAAGAAAATAGAAGGTAACCACGAAATATGGGATCTGTATCTCAGCCAAGCATGTGCTGCAATCAATTTTTCGGTACACGAATCGTCTAAATTCTCTCCTTTCTTCCTCTTGTACAATCGCGACCCGATACTACCTATAGATAACCTCTTAGAGTGTAGACAAAGATATAACGGAGAAGACGCAAATAAACTGGCTTTGGAAAGGCAGCATTGTAAGAAAAGGAAAGCTGATAGGGTTAAGCCGTTACTAAACGCAGTATCCGAACTGTTGACTTATTAGTAATTTTTGACAACTAAGGCTTTAAAGTGCCCATTGACCAACCGGCGACCGGGTCATGGGTTGTAATTAGTCGCATTGCCCTTAAGTGGTATCTAAGTAGGTCCGGCTGGACAAGTAGTATTGTTGATAACATTTGTAACCTTAAGAAAAGGGTCACAGCCAGATGGGTTGGACGCCTTCATGATAAGTATTGAATTAGTGTAGTCAGGCAACAAGAGTAAGGATTTGGAAGTCGCACATATAGCGAGTACTTGCAGATAAAGTATTGGGTATGAGATTACCTACTTTCTGTTAAGATCCTTGTTTAGAGAGGTAGGTTAGGTAACCGCACTAGGTATAGTGTAAGATCGTAATGGATCGCCTCTGTACTAAACCGTTAGCTTAGATTATTTAACCCTTTACGGTATATAGCGCCGTTCGCCGCCTTATCGATTACCGTATAAAACCCTTTTCGCCGTTATACCTATACCGTATAAAACCTATTTTGACGGTCTATCGATTACCGCATAGAACGCTTTTTGACAGCTGAAAAACTGATTCAACTTAAGCCCTTAATAACACATCTTTGCACACATGTCATTTTCTCCAAATTTTATTTTCCTCCTAAATAAATATGTCTTCTTTCATTTCCGATGATAAAATCATAGGGTCAAAGTTTAAACTTTTGCTCTAGAGAGAATCTTTTGATAATGGTCTCACGACACGCTTATGGAAATAACGCTATCAAATTGAGATGAAGGGAATCCAAATTACCAACCCCATTAATGAGAAGCCTTACGGTCATAAAAGATCAAAACACTGCCGATTTGTAAAGACTCGATAAGGATTTCATGCAATTCTTTAGTAACTTAACACATTTCTAAAAATACTATCCAATTAAAACGAGAGCATACGGCACGCGACCTGTAAAGGATGTTTATGACACGGAGCTATTGTTCAAAGTTTAAAGGCGATTGAAAATCGAGCCGTCAAATAATTGACGTTTTAAAGACGGCTTTTTTTTTTAAATATTTAGCCAATTTGGTGTTTCCGATCGCAAGTTAGACATCAATGTAGATTCAGAGCAGTAATTTGATCGTTTTTTTAAGCTTGAAGATGATGAAATGTTGATAAATATTACCAATTCATGGACAAGCAAATAAGATCATTCCTCCGACTTTGACTTCAACTACGAGCTTTTGGTAAATTCATCACCCATGGGCACGTATTTTACGGAAATATTAGTATGTTTCTTTGCCAAAATGAATTGATTTTTACTGTTTTAAATTTATTAGAAGGACCAGATTTAACTTCTTTACAAAGCAATATTGCGTTGAAATACATTCTTTTCTTCATTTTGGAAACTGTTTGAATGGGCATTGAAGTAAAACGATTCAGCTTTGTTGAGAAATATGCAAAGACAAAGTATGTATCTCGAATCATGAATGGTATTTTCGGCAACAAAATTCCCGGCAATTGATGACAAAACAGAAAATCAAATTAGGGATCTCTCAGGGAGAACACATAAGTCATTTTATTACTTTTGATTTTGTATAATTCACACTGTAATATACATTTTCATTGTTTGTTTAATTTTCTACAACTTAATCCTGATATGAATGTACCACTAAATAAAGAAAAAAACATCAACTTAAAGGAAATTTTGTTCTCGTCGTCTTTTATTCTTTGAGAAAATCTATTAGATGAATGTAAAATGCATTAATTTAGGTTTAATTAACAGTACCCCAATCAATAACAATTATCGGAGATAATCCTGTGCAAATAGGTACCCAGGGTGACTAATTATGTATGCGTTAATGGTCTTCGATAATCGGATGGTTTATACCTATAGTGTCACTGATAAGCCTTATCTCTATACCTTAAAGGGTTAAAGACTTGGAAGTCGCACATATAGCGAGTACTTGTAGATAAAGTATTAGGTATGAGATTACCTACTTTCTGTTAAGGTCATTGTTTAGAGAGAATTAGGTGTACGTCACCGCGCTTACCAGTCAGTATGTTAGACTGTAATAGGCTATCTCAGTACTAAACTAATATTATGTATTATATTGTATATTACAGGTAAAGGTTAGATAGAAATGAGATTGTTTGTATTAGTAGTAGTATGTCTTACGCCCCTGTTAAGCTTTGAAAATGAATCGACATATTTTCATCATAAGGGTCAATTTTCGATGTCTCGATCGAAATGGCTTGTAAGCTTTGTTATAGATCTGGAGGTTTATGAAAACTTTCTAGATAAATTGTCAAATGACATAGAGACGGCATCGTCACTAACTGATAAGATAATAAAAAATTATGATAGTATAAGCAAGAAGAATTATAAACAAGTGTTTGTTAATTTAAGAAACGAAATAGAGGCTATAAAGGACATGCATACAGATATTATTGTAAGTTTTTGGGACTACAAATTACTAAGATCCGCATCCGGTAGGAGCAAACGTGGAATCTTCGATTTTGTAGTGACGCAAAGAATTCACTGTTCGAAGTCTTAACCGAAGCAGACATTGATAAAATACAAAGAAATGTAAGGGTATAAGCAAAAAAACAGAGAGAAGTATCACACACTTTGGCATAGTCAATTTCCGTATTAAACGTAACACGGCTTAACGTGCAACAAAACAGACAAAAGTTAAACGACATTATAAAAACTATTAGTTCAATAGAAGACAACATTATAAGTGTCTCACAACATTTAGGGTCGGAAGTATACGGCTTGGAAAGAATGGCAATACTTAAGTCAAGGATAGACTCGATGATTCAGAGTATGAAAAATGCGATTACGAGATCTATGTATTTCTATCTTCACTTCCAAGCGCAATCTATAACGACTCAACGGCTGTCGCCTAGCACAATTTCCGCCGAAACGTTAAGAAATACATTACTTAAGATACAATCACATTTGCCACATGCAGTAGGTTTACCTCACGACCCACGTGAACACTTGTTCGATTATTATAAGCATCTTAAATGCGTTACGATATTCGAGGGGAGTAGAGTAATTGTAACAGTCCACCTCCCATTAGTCGATCACACACAAAAGTACGATGTCTTCGAAGCATTCACGCTTCCGATTCCGTTCATGGTTGGTGAAAAGCCTAAGGTTAAGAAGGAGATCCTAGCCTTTTACAAACTTGAAGCACCTTACTTAGCTATGAGTCCCGACCGAACAAAATACGTTCTTCTGGATGAAGAACGTGCAATAACTTGCAGTGATTCGACCATGAAAGCATGTAACATTAACGAGCCCATCAAGAATACGAATACTGACAAAAGTTGTATCGTAAGCCATTTTATGCAGGATCCGGTACAAGTTAAACGCGACTGCGATATTTGGATGCGACACGCTCATTTACCCGCGGCGAAATATCTCCCGAACGATGTATATCTCATTATTACGAAAGAAAAGATGTCGTTTAATGTAGCTTGCGACGATAACCGCGCTCAAAAGGAACGTTTCTGGGTCAGTCCACCCTATGGTCTTCTTACTTTACGCAGAAATTGCATAGCTGCGTCAGACGACTTTACGCTCATTGGTTATTACGAGCAAAAGGTTACGATAAATGTTACGGCTCCAATAAAGAGTATGCTGAGGGTTTATAACCTCACGAATTTTGCGATATCGAATAATATAGCGCGGACAAATATTTTAAAGAATAACACGCTGACTTTACCCGACAAACTGAAAGACATGGTAGAATTTCCCCTTAACACTCTTATTAGTCACCTCAATCAGTTACAACCACTGACTGAAATGACGTACTCTAAACCATTCCCTCTGTGGGGATATTTGGTCATATTCACTGTTTTGACGCTTTTACTGACGATATCAATTTGTTGTTGTTGTAAATACAAAGGTATATTGCTGTCGAAAGTATTTCAATCTAGATCAAAAAGTACAAAGGCTGTAACAGGTGGGCAATATAATACGAATACACCTCAGACCCTGAGATGTGAAGACGACTGCGAAGCTTCACGTAACGACGTAATGGCCATGTCAAGGCTATTGCAAAACGAGGCACGAACAGAGGCAGCCGACGATTACCTGTCATTTGATGCGCCCACGACGAAAAGGACACGATTCCCTGTGCTTGATTCACAGATCGTATCCACGAGTCATGTAAATTAATGACTCAAATAAGGTTGTATGCAGAACTAAGCTGTCATCGAACTGTCGAGTATAACACGAGATATCTACGTTAACGGGGACAGTGCTGAACAACAACGAATATGGTGACTCGGTGTGGACAAACATCTCCGTCAATCCCGTCGAGTAAGGACTTACCTGTGCAACCACAGATGATCTGGTTCACCGTTAACTGTATAACTGATGTTCGATAGGAACAACCGACATTCGTTAGGAACACCCGACATTCGTTAAGAACACCCAACATCCGTTAGGAACACCCGACATTCTAAAGGACCATACGACGTTCCCGACGAACAATCGAGACGCCGGCGTTCGACAACCAACCACATAGATACGGCCAGTGGCCAGAACATTATTGTATTATACATTGTGTTATAATTGTTTTATTTTACTGAAAGTTATAATTGTTTCTTTGAAATTTTGATAATGATAGGAAAGGAAAGTCTTAGTATTCTGAAAAAGCAATTTGTCACCGTTATAGGGGCTACTTAAAGGAATTACCTTCCATAACAGCGGAATTCTAGTAGGCACGAAAGTTACCGTGCATACTTGAATTCCCAAAAAGGAAATGGAGGTATGTTATAATATGGCTTATGACAGCTACTCGGATCTCTCTATTCATGACGCGGTATCCCACTTGTTAGTGGCGCAGTCCTCTCGGTCAACTTCGTGCTCTTTAGTCCGGCCCGGTGATCCTAATTGGTCATTTGACCGGGGTTCAAGTAGATAGTATAGTCAGTCATTGTCACGAAGCCATGACTCTGCAGAATATAGAATAGTATAAATAGAGATCCGGGGAGCGGTATAAATCATCTTCGGACGCACTCTTGTAGTAGACATATCATCTGAGCGAAAGTCGTTTTAGAAATATTGTAGTTTGCAAGAACGTTGTAGATCACTTTGTTTTTGTGAAATTAAATACTAAACATTTTAAAATTGTCTTCTGACTTGTTATTCCATAGGTGAACACCTACGCTAAGTATCAGTTTCAAATTTCTGTTTGTCTTTGATATGATTTTATACTATCGGATGAAGTCTAAGAATTTGCTTAGTGCTCCATTGCTTGTAGTCAGTCCTTCTATGTGCCAGACAAAGAATATGAGTAAAGAATATAAAATGCTATACAGTGAATCTAATAACAAATACGCACATTTTGTTTTCTTCTCGTGTTCCTTCATCATGGTATATCTGATTATGAATACATTTGGTAAACATAGCAAACCAAGTCTTGAATTAAGTAACGCTTTTAAATTTTGATGCAAGGCCTGGATAATAAAAGACAAAACGAAGTCAAAGTGGTTTCCTTCGTTCTGTGTTGTTAAGAAGTTATTACGCCTGGAAAAATAGAGATTTTGGAAATTAGTAGTGCTTGATTAATCGACGGAACATCGATGTTCACGTTTAATTTAGTACTTGTTTATGACGGCGTTAAAACTATAGCTAGCAAACAAACAGAGCAATTATGTTTGTATTTTAGTTAAATTTTCAAGTTAAATAGCCGTGATTGAGTAAAGCTATGACAAGTCAAAGTGCGTAATCAGTCTCAGATCATCTCGTGGACACATTGTGTTGTATTCAATTTAGCCTTTTTATACAATTTGTTTTTCTGAACAGGTTGTCTTGACACTGGAAAAATGGTCGGTTATGAGAATGAGACAGTGAACATGGTGTTAAACGTCAATGTTCCAAAAATTGGACGATTGGTTTATACAATAACAAGATATACCGGTAGCCCTGCTTTACAATACTTGCTAGCTGTCTACCAAGACCGGAGCTTACTTCGAGAACCAATTATAAACTATGTGGAGTCCATCGGAGATATATCGACTGGGAACCTGTCAATACGTATCGCAACGAGGAACACATCGTTTGAAGGGGTTTATATCTTACAGCGTTGAAAATGTGCATCGCCTTGCATACGGCCAATGTGTACTCAGAGAAGCGAAATTATGAAAATAACTCAAAGATGACACGCCAGATCGATAGTTAGCTTCATTTAAACGTAAGGCTACATTTTTTTGTTTTGTTAGAGGGCCCTCACATTACCTGTACTATTGTATTACTCAATGTGACTCAGTGGTTTAGGTGGTTGACGAAGAACTCGGGGGATCTGGATTCGAGTCCCACTAACACCACTGGTTTCGTTAAAGTGTCCTTTGGTAAGTCACTTCAAAGCCCTAGCCCAGTACTGGTGGACACAGGAAAGCCATAGGAATCAAATGCCTAGGCCTTTATCCTGTACCAAAGATGGTAAACGGTAAACGGCGAAACACAATTGAGTGTCATGTTAGGCCTCTCACACTACTAGACAATAACGTGAAAAACATAAGTTCGTAATAATCAAGGAATTAAGTGTGCTGGTGCAATGTACTTTGAAAAAAGCATTGTTAATATCATATAATTGCAAAAGTTGACTAAAAGCAGAAAAGACGTCAGCAAGGTCTCGTTGATATCTTTCTTAAATCATAAAAAGAGAATAATTCAGTCTGCAAAAAAAAACACTTGGTCGTGTCAGTCTTTTTTTTTATAAGAGATAAGTGTCTGATACAGAAAAGTTTATGTTAAATATGTAGATATCGTCCGAGTGGGTAAGAGAGTCAAACATGGTCAAATATTAGGTATTGACCTCAAGATAACTGCCAAAGATGTAGTGAACAAGAGTATTAAGTTTGTGGAGGGAAGGTTAAAGGACGTTTATGTTAAAAGACCATTGACGACAATAATTATTCAAGTTAAACCAGATTTTGCTTGTGAACCACTTTGCAACCCTTACACGAGTTTTGACAAAAGCATTTGAACCATCCAAGACTCAACAACCAGTAAAAGGTTAGAACTAGGAAAATGAATAGAAACTTCAAAATTGATACATATACATGTATCCCGAATAGTTCATAAGTTTTAAATTTTGACCTTGAAAGATGTTCTTGACATTTTCCAACTTCCAAAAAGCAGCTCCGTCGAATACACAGAATATCTAATACGATGTTTGTTATTGTAACATTTCAAAATATAATAGCTTGAACAAATGTTTATTGTTTACTTTTCCATGTCATCTCTCAAAAGTTAAATACTGAGAGATGTATAAGCATGCACAATATGAGGTATACTCTGTATTTTTCAAATTTTATAGATTACTTTTGAAAAGTTACGGCATTATGAGATTAACATATATGTCTAATATAAAACCTCTATATGTAATAGTTTAAGCTATAGCCAATACTAAAAGCTGGAGCGTTTATCTAAATTGCAAACCGAAAGGAAAGAACTGCACACTTTATTTGTGAATCAATCATATCAAAATGACGCAAACAATATAAAGCTTGCAATCAACAAGTGTCAGTGTGTTTAATGCCTTTTTCATTTCTGTTGAATGAAATACATTGAGCATAAAAAGAAAGTTGGATTCATATTGAATGCACCATATTATCGGGGTTAATTACATTATACGCCTTATGACGTACATGTACCAATATACTTTTCGGTTATCGTGAGATGAGGCAGTGAAACGATCTCTGGATCTCGGCTGAGACAGCATCCATTCTGCATGCAATGCCTCCTTAATAATCCCTGATTTTACTTTGCTAAAACTGTAGAGATATACAATTTGAATCATGTATAGTGTATGATACGCTAGTGAAATGTTTTCATATATTCTATCAATAGTCTGTCTTGTCGACAGACATATGGATGGCTACGAGAATGAGACTGTGAACCTGATATTTAACATAAGCGTTCCGATC
>OX401420.1:726690-942702 GCA_947846245.1 Cerastoderma edule | reverse complement strand
CCAAACGATTTCGATCGGGCCCAGGATAAACTTTCGAAAACATTCGACCAGTTGTGTTTGTGTTATCAGCAACATGGAGAATACGAGTTGGAGCAAGGCACAATAGAGGAGAGGGGGATCATGGACTCCGAGTATAGTGATTCACATAAACAAGTGCGTGATTTTCTACAATTTCACTCTGGCAATCAAAAAGAAGTATGTCTGGGGAAAGACATGTGGAAACAATTGAAACGAGTGGATATTCCGGTTTTCAACGGCGAGAAGACGAGGTACGAGGCATGGAAATCTGCTTTTATATCATGTATTGACAGTGCTCCGGCTACACCTGAGTATAAACTTTTGCAACTTCGACAACATTTGTCAGGAGATGCTCTTCAGTGTATAGAAAATTTGGGACACTCCAAAGCAGCGTATGAATTTGCTAAAGGACGATTGGACAGGAAATATGGGGGTAAAAAGAGGCAGATTCAATTATTCCTTGAGGAGCTCGAGACCTTTCTAGTCTCAATAATGATCCGTGAACGAAGCTTTTTTCGTCATTTGGACATTTATCGTGCTTCGCTACGTCTCAAGTCCAACGTGATTTTTATGTTACAAAATTTCGAACGACCGACTCAGTGCTTTTAACTTGCGATTTTTCGTTTTCAAAGGGACAAAAAAAAAAAAACGGAAACTTGAAATACATACATAAATCATTTATGAATCGTCTCAGCCCACACAAGTATCCAGGACACCTCTTATATGCGAGTTATCTATCAAGAAACATCGACGATGCTCAAAAATAAACAATCGCCGTCCATGTTGTTTACCACCGGCCGCGAGATTCCCACGGATATCTTGAGGGTCAAAGGTCATCGCATTATGTATACAGTTTGGGATGAAGTACGCGTCTTTCACCTAAGGTCGAGTTGTACTAAGTTGAGCTCTCTTCACATACAGATTCGGAGAAGATATGCTTGGATAAGATGTCTTTTGCAAACCAGCATTTGAAGCATAATCCGTTATGGTTCTTCTAAAATAACATCCTTGTTTTTGTTATCTATTAATTCGCTTATTTTGTTTAAGTAGGCCTATTACGTGATTGTAGTGTTACCAAAAATAAAAAAATATATTTACTTTTTTTTTCAAAATGAACGGAAATCATTTCAAGTTTTTTGTTTTGAATCGAATCTAACAGGAATAAGGATCATTTAACCCTTTCCCAAACAACAAATTTTCGACTGTTCCAAATTGAAAGAGTTTGCAGACGACATTTCAAAATATGATGAAATTGGAAAATAATCTTCTGATAGGGCAGAAAGCATTGTGGGAAAAGGACAAACTGCTCGTCACAATCAATTGCTCCTTTTCCCATAATGTTTTGCACAGTATCTGCAACAAACTGGTCAAATGTCGTTATTGTTTGGGAAAGGGTTAAAGGTTCGATTTATAAAATTGTGATTGGAGCGATATTTACGCCTAGCGTAAAACGCCTGATGTCGGACCGATAAAACTTGTAGTTGATTTCCTTGAAACTATAACAAACTATTTCCTTCACCTGTGTTGGATCGGTGATGTTCAGTCCTATGAACACCAAACATATATACTTACTGCAACCAGTGTTTAAAAAGTTACTCATGAAGTATTACGTTGGGTGTTCATCGGGTACATACTCTCAGCGACCTGCATGTGAAAACCGCGTAACCAGAGCCTATCTATTCTATCATGTATTTACACAGTAGATTTAATGTCAAAGGAATAAAACAACACATTTTGACATGATGAATATTTTACTTAACACCTTCATAACAATATGTCGTTGCACAGTGTTTATAGTGCTTGAAGAAGGGGTGGGGATAAATAGTTCAAGCTTATTATCATCAATCCTTTACCAGACAACAAGAGGAATCTGTGGGTTTGTTTTGCAGACGACGTTATATACATGTGTCGTAAACCTCGCCTCGGGTAACGAGTTTTATCGGGTTCGGGGTCTGGATAAAAATTGTCTAACTCGGGTTAAACAATTAGTTAGTCAGGATCACACCACTAGCTTTTAAATTAAATGACAGTTCAGGTAGCTAGAGCCTAACAAGAAAAATAACAAAATCTTAAAAGGAAATAATAAAGATTTTAATCCCTTAAAGTTACAAAGTCAAGTTATTAAACTAAAATGAAACAAAGTGCTTTTCTCACAATGTTTCAAGTTCGGACATAAAGTGTTCAATAAAGTTCAATCAAATTATAAAGAATAAATTCACAAAGTCAAAACGATTAACTCTGTTCAAGCCTATTCATTATCATCAATTCCTCATCAGACACCATGAACAAGGAGGATCTGGGTTTTTTTTGTAGACGACGTTATACGCATGCAATATTGGTATATTAGGAGCAAGTGGTGCGCTGTGTTTCAAATGATATCAATTCTACAATTCATTCAAATTACGAACCTATAATGTCAACCTATTTACCAAATGTAGGACCTTTATACATGTACTTGAATCAGGCTTCTGTACCGAAATGAAATGTTGCTCATAAGAAGCGAATTTTCAATTAGTTACATTTATTTCAACTCCTTTTTAATTAAGAACTTTAATCTGTTGTAACAACAATTTGTTCCGCCTGTTGATCGCTGAAATTTGGACTTCAAACAGGTGTTCAATGGAAGTATTCTTTTGGAAAAACTGCTCCTTTACAGACCGTTTCCCTGTGAATTCACATAACTTCCTACAAATACTACAACGAGTACACGCAGTGCATTCACAAACGGGACACTCCTTTGCAAAACAATAATTTGAACTCTGTATTTCACACTTGTCCATTCGATGCGTTAGCAATTGACTTAAATCTTTCTCTCCACAAGATCTCTCATATAGTCGTCTGTGATTGATTTCATAAGGGATCTTCCATATGGAAACAGAATTCTGTCCTACACGTCCACTACGCCTAACTTCTTGCCAGTACGAAAGTACACTTTTGAAAGCCCTCAATGAACGATCACTTCAATATCGGGTACGTTGAACCCAATTACCTACAGAACACGAATGGAGGAGGCAGGCGAACAGAATTCCTTTATTATCCATTTTTTGTTTGTTTCTAAGTCCTAGAACTGTGAAACATTTCCACGATCCTTCCCCTTGTGGCCTTAATACTGTCTTTGTATACTTGAATCAACAAACACCTTTCAAAGGAGGTCACACTTACCCAATTTGTCACTCGAGGCAAACCATCCAAAACAAAGAAGACCAAAGGTATTTCAATTTGTGTCAGTATGACAATCAAAGACCATCACATTTGATTATTAAGTAAGAGAGAACAAATTTTGCCGAAAATAAGAAAATTAACGTCGAAACAAGTTTCACGGCATAATTAACCAAGTGCCATCAGCGTAATAGAGCAAAATTGACAGGTTAGTCTGATCAGAGACATAGATGTTATGATTGTAATCTATGTCTCTGGTCTGATAAAATATATTATCTCCATTTAAGTTTTTATTGAAATATAACGGAATACTATCATAATATATCAAGGTAACTTGCAAAAGATTAATATGAGGGGGAAAATGTGAATCCCGGACATTTGGACATTTGCCACCCCGGACATTTGCCCCCATTTTGGTATAGGGCGGACATTTGCCCCCTCGCCGTAATGTTGAAGGCGGACATTTGCCCCCTCATATTATTTTTTCAACTTGCTTGACCTGATCGTATTCCGTTATATTTAAATAGAAATTAAAATGAAAATAATATTATCATCAATTTACTCTATTAGCTCTTCCCTCCTAATCCCCTATAGGTGTTAATCGAGACGACGAATCAAAAGCACAGGTTGCACTTGGCCAATCATGCTCTTCCAACAATGAAACTTAATAGATTGATTTTTTTTAATTTACATATTGATTACATCTTTAATCTTATTACCGATTTGTCACTCAAGGCTAACAATAAAAAACAAAGAAGACAAAAGGTATTCAAATTTGGTGTCGGTATGACAATCACCATCACATTTGATTATGAGAGATATAATTAAACCGAAAAAATGAAAAAATAAGGTCAAATCAACTTATGCATGTATACCGCCGTTTCACGGTTGGATGAGCATAATTGACAGGCGCCATCGGCGTAATTGAGCAAAATTGACATGTTAGTCTGATTAAATTATTATTTCCATTTAAATTCCTGTTTAATCATAACGGAATACGATCAGGTCAAGGAAGTTGAAAAAATAATATGAGGGGGCAAATGTCCGCCTTCTACATTGCGGCGAGGGGGCAAATGTCCGCCCTATACCAAAAAGGGGGCAAATGTCCGGGGGGCGCAAATGTCCGTATACCGAAAATGTTCGCCCTCGATCTACATTACAGTGAGGGGACTAATGTGCGCCTAAACCCATTACTAAACAATAACCAAATTTACCGGTTTGTTGCAGACGACTCTAGAAAACATTGTGGAACATGGATAAATTGTTCTTAACGAGCAATTTATCCTTTTCCCACAATGTTTTCTACCTAATAGAAAGGTCATTTCCAATAACATCACATTTTGAAATGTCGTCTGCAAACCCTTTCAATTTGGGACGGTTGAACATTTAACGTTCGGTAAAGAGTTATACAAAAATGGGGGCAAATGTTCGTGGGGGGGGGGGGCAACTTCCCGTATATCATTTCGCAAGTTTCAGCCAATGAGTTGAACTAAGTCTGCAAGAAGCGCAATTGAACTTTCCATGTATTTGGTTTCAATTAGGAAAAATGACGGCCTCAACTTTGTCTGGACTTCCCATTTTTAAAACAAGATAGTTAACACCGTCGAATTCCATAAATGAATCCATTGTTTCAAAAGAAGTAACAAAAACATATATAATCAGATGATGAAAATACTGTGGGAATTATTTTTGTCGATGTACAGTATCAAGTGCTCACAAATAATGTACTCCCGCCAAACGCGTACAACGTTACTAACAGTGATCGAGTGTAAATCGAGTGTTGACATGTATATCGGACCGTGTAACATAACCCAGAGCGAGACTTAGCATCCGGATGTTTCGGACTTTTACCTCAACGTTTGAAAGCACGTTTTATGTGTGTGATTTAAATCAAAGTTTTGGATATTTATACAAAAGTGACACTTTTGAGACTTCACACATCGACAGATGAAAGGTTGATCTCCAAATCGGTATGTTTGATTTCATAATCCATTGCATATTTATGGAATGATAGGTGGTTAAACATGCGCAGAAAATCTGTGCGCAAAAATCTAACATAAAAATCACGATTGACTCTGGACTCGAAGGCGTCAGTCAAAATAGCAACAGCCTTCGAGACCAGTTATCTGGACTAGAGACCTTTCCTGCAATAAAAGAGCAAAACGCCAGTAGTTTGGAGAAATTCGCCGATATTCTCGACATAGCCGTGATAAATCTAATGGAAGCCGGTCACGACTCTGATTTAGGCGATGGGGCACTATATTTACGCCTCCAGATAAAGTTACCGATAGAAATGGTAACAATGTATCATCGGTGGATACACGAAAATGAAGAGACCGAATCCGTCACCACGTTACGGAACTGGGTGATCCAGGAAGCCCAATTCCATACAACCGCTGCAGAGACAGTCAACGGTTTACAACAGAGATCTCGAAAAAAGGCAAGTTCAATGTTTACTAAAACGAAAACCCCTGATAAACTTTTAAAAATGTGCAATCAGTCGTCGCACAACATATGGGAATGTGAAGCATTCAAAGAATTACAAGCTCACCAAAGATGGGAAAAGGCCAAAGCATTATCGTTGTGTTTCAGATGTCTAAAAGACTATCATGTGGGTAAGAAGTGCCATTTTAGCAAAGCGTGCGGAATTGATGGGTGCGAAAAAACCCACAACAGATTACTTCACACAAGTAAGAAGGAAAATCAGAGTCCGCGTAGTCCGACAGGGGCGACAACCCAGAGAACCCACGCTGTAACAGGCGAGAAAATACATGTGGGGCTTCGAACGGTACCTGTTAAAGTAGTAAATGGCAATAAACAGTTGAAAATAAATGCCTTGTTAGATGATGGTAGTACGCAGACATATTTGAATACGGCTGTAGCACTAGAACTTGGTATTCCCGTGAGTCAGTACCACGAGAACATGACTGTTAATGTGCTCAATGGAAAAACCGAGTGTTTTCAGACTAATTCCGTGCAGTTAGGTTTAAAAAGCTTGAACGGACAGTTAAACATTAGTATAGAAGCCAATACCATAGATAATGTCACGGGCAACTTGCAGGCTCTAGAGATTAGTAAACGTACCAATAAATGGACACATCTTAAAGGGATAGAGTTCGCGACCGTTGGAAACTCACGACATGTGGATATGCTGATTGGACTGGATTATTCTGATTTGCACCAGTCACTGTATGAGGTTAAGGGTGGACCAGGTGAGCCAATCGCAAGACTCACACCGCTGGGCTGGACCTGTGTAGGAAATTTCGCGCAACAGGAAGAACATCAGCGCGGTAGTAACAATTATCACGTTCATACTTTTCTGTTGCATAATGAAAGCAACATTAACAACACGTTAAAACGTTTCTGGGAAATAGAAGAAAGGTTTGATCATCCAGATAGTCAATTGCCAACTAATCACAAAATTCTTCTTGAGAAAACAGAAAATTCAATCCAGAAAGTTGATGGTCATTACCAAATTGACATTCCATGGAACGACAACAAAGGCCGACTTAGTGACAATCGAGAAATGGCCATGAATCGACTAGTGAACACTGAAAAACGGTTAGTGAAACATCCAGAACTTCACGAAAAATATGGTGAAATATTTCAACATTATTTGATGAAAGGTTACATTGCGGAAATACCTGAACATAGCCCGGATAGTTATTTCATTCCGCATTTTCCTGTGTTGCGGCCAGATAAGAGTACCACTAAGACAAGAATAGTGTTTGACGCGTCGGCAAAGTCAAATGGAATGTCTCTGAACGACGCCATACATCAAGGACCTCCCCTTCAAGCAGATCTATTTGACGTACTTACTCGTTTTCGGCGTCACTCTGTAGCTATCGCCTGCGACATTCAAGAGATGTACTTACAAGTTGGTATTCCTTCGCCAGATAGAAAGTTTCACAGATTCCTATGGAGGTCTTCACCGGACAGTCAAATCAAAGAGTATGAGTTTAGAAGACTTGTTTTTGGTGTAAATGCTTCTCCGTTTTTGGCTCAGTGTGTCTCGAGGTACAATGCAAAGCTTTACCAGAGTGAATTTCCATTAGCAGCAGAAACGGTTCTTAAATCCACATACATGGACGATAGCATCGACTCGGTATTAGACATAGAGACTGGAATAACTATGTATCACCAGTTATCGGAATTGTGGAAAAGGGCTGGCATGTTTCCAAGAAAATGGTTGTCCAATTCAACAGAAGTACTCGAAAATATCCCTCTTAAGGACCGAGCATCTGAAGTCGATTTTAGTAAGAATGAATTGCAAGCTGTAAAGACATTAGGTGTACTGTGGCAGTCGAATAGTGACAATTTTACCTTTAAGTACAGTAATAAGACTGAATTAACAGAACTTACAAAGAGAAGCTTTTTTAGCAAAATAGCCACATTGTATGATCCATTGGGATTTATAGTACCACATACCATTAGAGCGAAAATGTTAATGCAAGAAGTGTGGTTGTCGGGTACGGACTGGGACAATGAGTTGGACAGTGGTTTACACGATCAAGTCATCAGTTGGTACAAAGAGCTGCCAGATTTGGAAGAAATCAAAATCCCTCGAAACCTCAAGTTTCAAAACAACCACAATAGTACACTTCACACATTCGTAGACGCGTCAACCAAGGCATATTGTGGGGTAGTCTATATTAGAAATGAAAATGAGGAAAATGGACAAATAGATATAAACATTGTGGCAGCGAAAAGTAAAGTGGCGCCTTTAAAAAGTACAAGTGTACCGCGACTAGAGTTGATGGCGGCGGTGCTAGGACTAAGACTTACTGAAAGGGTGTGCAAAGCCTTAGAAACGAATATTAGTGACTCATGCTTTTGGTCGGACAGTTTAAATACATTGTACATTATGGTGGATCAGAAATCAGAGTCGGCAGTTTAAACCCTTTGTCGCGAACAGGTTAGGTGACATACATAGCAAGACCAATCCGGAACAATGGCGATATGTTCCATCGGGCCAAAACCCAGCGGATCATGGATCGCGGGGTTTGACAGTCCGAAAATTAAGTGAGGAACAACAGTGGTGGAACGGTCCACAATTCTTACGCGAAAACCCAGAACACTGACCAAAGAACGAATTCAAACCAGACGAATCCGCGAATGTGGACCAAAAACGACGTTCTGCAGGGGGTGGTGGTCATGTATTTTTCTGTGATCCTGGAAGTGGTGTAAATGACAATAGACTTAACCCAGAGAGATTCTCGTCTTGGACAAGGCTCATAAGAGTGCGTGCATGGGCCAGTAGATTCATTAGAAACTGTCAAGTTAACAAAACTGAGAGACAAACGGGTCAAACATTGTCAGTTGATGAGTTAAGGTCTTCTGAAGACATGATCATTTCAGAAATGCAGAGACAGAACTTTAGTGAAGAGTATAAAGCTCTAATGCAAGGGAGAGAACTTTCGAAGTCGAGCAAAATTCTGAAATTAAATCCAAAACTGGATAAAGAGTGTATTATTCGGAGTGACAGTAGACTAAAATACATAGATTTCGTTCCGTATGACACGAGATGTCCCATTATTCTGCCAAGAAAAGCCTGGGTTACAACATTAATAGTTCGAGAATATCACAAACAGTGCCTTCATGGAGGGACCAATCAGACATTAGCAGCTTTATCTACTCGTTATTGGATAGTGGCTGCTCGGGAAGCGATCCGCGAAATTGAAAATGAATGTACAGTATGTCGACGCAAGAACGCAAAGGCTGCACAACAAATAATGGGGCCTATTCCAGAGTTTCGAATCGGCAAATCAATGCGCGCCTTTAATCAAACTGCTGTGGACTATGCTGGACCTTTCTTCACGAAACAAGGTAGAGGAAAGCCTAGGAATAAAAGATATCTCTGCTTGTTCACGTGTATGGCATGTCGCGCTGTGCATCTAGAAATTTCGTTCAATTTAGACACAGGCTCATTCATGAACGCCTTCTATAGGTTTGTCAGCCGGAGAGGTCTACCAGAAATCATTGTATCGGATAATGGGACAAATTTCGTGGGTGCAGTTCGGGAACTGAAAGTAAGTAAGTAAGTAAGTAAGTAATTCTTTTATTTCTCCATACATGAAGAGTTATTAACATACACAAATTATCTCATATAGAAACACAAAACAGAACTAAATACGCTTACCACTTTCATGGTGAAAACGCATGCATGTATATACAATATTTACAAATGCTTACTGCGTGCTAATGAGTGGTGCTTAAACATGTAAGTGTGTGTCTGTGTGTGTGTGTGTGTGTGCGCGCGGGGATGTGTATGTGTGTGTGTGGCCGGGTGCGTGTATTTAGTATGAGTGTTGCATGCAAAAATGTTGGTAATTTCTAGCGCACCCTTATCGAAACGAAATATAAGGAATACTGCATTAAAAGAGTTATTGTTTTGTGTAATTCCATTCTGGAAACCTTTTCGTGAAGAAAAAGTAGTCCATTTGGAGTGATTGCGTGGTAAAACATTTTGGAATTGCTTGTACAAGCACCCACCCATTCGCACTCATAATCTTATAACGAGGCATTTACCCTGATTCTAAGAATGCCGCAACATGAAAACATGGTAACTTTCATTGAAACAGTAACGAATCAGCCAACATACACTTACCAACGTTAAGTGTATGTGGGCTGATAAGTACGTGCTACCAAGTTTAATGGACATATACAGATGTTATGTTATGACACAGTAAATGCATGTATTTCAAACACATCTTAAAACAAGTTACTCTACAGGCTTCATCTAACTGAAATGAAATAAATCCTGACAATATTTCTATGATTTGATCATTTGGCATCTTACCCAATAGCATTTCATATTGGTTATCACCCAATAAGCAAAATAACTTTTGCCAGAATTCGTCACGAATATGGTCTGTTTTAGAGCAATAAATTAACAAATGCGAGGCTATACAATTGGTCCCTAGCCTACAGTTTGGACACAGAGTGTCGTATTTTCTTGAGAATAATCTAGAAACTATCTGTACAGCCGTAAAGCAGTATTTCAGATAGCTTCTATACACTCTGCAGAAATACCAGATGTGACATGGCATGAAATTACCGTACATGATTTCAAAACCTGATAAACCCGGACTTCTATTTATATTATCAAATATAAAATGTTCTGTGAATGTTTTTAATGATTGATTGATTGTTTTCGTCCATGAATGTTTACTTGGAAAAACAGATGTTGACATGTATTCATTTAATGTCGATGTCAGCCTATATTTTCCCAAGATTCGATAGATATCTGGCATAAAACCGCGAACTGTGCTAGGTTTATTCATAAAAGCATGTAATCGGTAATTAAACATATTCTTTATACGCATAACGGTATTCAACCTGCATAGTTGCCCGAACAATATCAATTTTCTTTTATCTATATAACTTTCTATAGGCATCATTCCCATACAAGCTAACGCAACAGTTGTAGAAGTTGAGCGGGGCATTCCTTGAATATGCTTAACACACTGTTTATGAGCACGTTCAAGGGTTTGTATTTGGGTTTCGGAAAGCACGTTCCACAACTCACTTCCATAAAGCGCCTTCGACAAAACAACAGTTTCATAGATACGCCCTAGCGAAAGTGGATGCATGCAATTTCGAGAAATGCCACAGTCGTTTAAGCTGAAATACGTTTGTCGAAGTTTTTTACAACATTCTTCAACTGATGTGTTCAGTGACATATTTTTTTCGTTGTGTACGCCTAAATGCAAGTAGGACTGTCCTTCGTTAACTGGATGTGGTCCGATACACCATTCACGTTTTACTTTTTCAGAGTCAGATTTATTCTCATTATAAACGACCACCACACATTTTGAGGAGTTGTACATGAAATTATTCCGGAGAGAATAGTCATAGCAAAGGTCCATAAGCCTCTGTAACCCGTTTTTTGTGTATGACATTAACAACATGTCGTCTGCAACTGTTGGGCATCCGTATCTAGTGTTTCCAATATTTAAACAGTCGCTGCTTGCGTCTAACGTATCCATTAAGTCGTTTATATACACTAAATACATGCTTGCGCTGATAATCTGACCTTGCCTTGCACCTTTCATGACCGGAAACCAATCAGATTTTAAACCTTTAGAGCGAACGCAGGAATATATGTCCGCTAGCAGACTTTGTATTATTCTAATGAATACAACATCGACGCCATTTTGGCACAATTTTAACAAAAGAAGTTTATGATTAACATGATCAAATGCTTGTTTAACATCTAAATAGCAAGTGTACAATTTTGAGTTATGTTCAATGCTACTAAAAATAGACTCCCGAGTCATGAAAGAAGTAAGACAACAGCTTAAATTCTTTTGAAATCCACCCTGTAAATTATTTAACTTGATACTATGTTCCATTTTATTAAGAACCACTTTCTCGTATAGTTTTAATATGGTCGAACATAGGGAGATAGCACGATAAGAGTTGGGATCCATTTTCGACTTATTACCTCCCTTGTATAATGTTGTGATTACTCCCCTTTTCATATTGACTGGACAGTGGAAAAACGTTTTCATGGATTGAAACAGTTTCAATAAAACCTGCATTAATGTTTTACCACCGTAAATAATATTTTCGTAATATATTTCGTCATTTCCACAAGCTTTGTTCTTTTTACAACTGCGGAGTGCACTAGATAAATCTTCTTCTTTTATCACGAAATTCGCTTCATCTGTTTGTGAATTATTGTCGAAAAACAAGTTTGTTTCGGTTTCTGTTGAACGGGTATAAGCATTGTCATCACATGAGTACAGATCTTTGAAATATTCCGCCCAACCACAGATGATATCTTCTGAGGATGAGCAGCGGATATCGTTGAAAACCATTTCGAAGGATGGCTGTGGCCTTGAATTCCGTTTTTTATTAACAAATTTCCAGAAAGCACAACTATCCACTTCGGCCGTTCTATCGATCTCCTCCTCAAGCATGTACATATAGTTCTGTACAGACTGTCTGTGTGCTTTCCGGAATTCGCGTTTTGCTGCTTTATAACGTTGATAGGTAATTTGCTCGCCACGCGGTCTGTTATCATTAATCCATTCAGAACGATATCTTTTAACGTCATTATGCAGCGAAGTGAGATTATCGTTCCAATATGGTTTAATATACGGCTTAAATTTTGGTTTTGGTATACACTGTTCATTAGCATTTTTCAATACTGAGACAATATCTTCGTACAAGCGATCGATACCTTCTTTGCTAGATATTTCGATTAAAGACAGTTCTTTAAGGTGCTTATTTCTCTCGAGAAACCGTGTATACGTTGAGATATGTGACTGTTTCACATTTTTCCACACTATAGTAGATGCTATATTGTGATGGGTTTGTTCTTCGTGGTCACCGGCGGGTTTAATAGTACAGGTTAGTGGGCGATGTGTCGACACGTTTAAAGAATGGTCGTCATGTATAGTAAAACCCTGGACCGTAGGCACATCAACAGATGGAAGGAATATATAGTCGATAAGTGTTTCCCTTGAACTATTATATGGCACATTACTAAACTTCACGCCTTTACTTAAAGGGAGACAATTTGCGGGGATAAGGTCTAAGTCAATCAACGTCTGACACAATAACTTGCCCCTTGAATCTAATTGAACATTTGACCATAATGGTAGTTCTGTATTAAAATCACCCAGTAGTATGATTTTTCCGCGACCACTGAAGCTGTTAATAGTATTTTCAATCTCTTCGAGGCAGCGTTTATATACGTGTATAGGATGATTTTTACATGGAACGTATACTTGAAATATGAAATAATAATAACCGGGACTACACAGATATTGGAGACCTATTATATGTTCACAATCTAATGGCAGAGGTGTTACCCTGCTTGATATAGATTTCTTCCACATTATACACAATCCACCTTTACCGACTTTGCGTTTTGTAATGACATCTAAATCAGGGTCTGCTATTGCATAAGACGTACATTGTATATGCATTGTTTATGGAATCCAAAAAATGCAAGTTGTGTCGGAATAGCCAATGTTCACTTATGCCACAGAAGTCTTTCATATTTTTGGCTAGAAAACTACTGAGATAGCTCGAACTTGACATTATTCCTGTTGAATTCCAGGTAGCGAGAGATATATTGTTGTGTTGAGCGAAAATGATTGTTTCTTGAGACCTGATATGGAACTGTTCACACGACGTGTTCACTAATCTACGTCTTTACTGCTACTAAGAGGAGCATAACGATTATGACTTAAGTTCGCACTAGATTCGCCACCGTCATGGTTACGTTGCATGTACCGCATGTTCTGACTCGAGTAATTACTTCGGGTTTTATTCATTGGTTGCCATACGCGACACTTAATACCCCAAGGCCAGAAATACGGATTGTCCGTCAAACTGTCTGCATTTCCGTCATCTTCTATGGAGACGCGTGCACTGGCCTTGTTGTACTTAAAGTTACGGAAGATAGACACTTTTCTTGCTTTTAAACCTTGGTCGGCTATGTAGTCTGCAATGTGTTTCTCTGAAATGGTAGGCATAAATCCACCAACAAAGTATTGCTTTGTTTTACGTCGTATGTGGCTCTCAAAATCATGTTCGCCGTTGTAGTCCTGCAGAACATCTGATGGGGGATTATAGCCAGTGTCACTGTATGCATTTGACTTTCTATTGTTTTTTGCGTATTGGCGCTCGCGGTTAATGATGGAAAAATTTACTTTCCTACCAATGTATGTTTTGCCCCGACTTATATGCGGAACGCTTTGATCGGGTCGTGGTAATGGGTCCGTTTCCCGACACGAAATGACTGTCGGTATTCTCATGTTTCCAAATGAATTATCTGGTTCTATTTCGTCATCGGAAGGTATATTTGCAGTACTGTTTATGGGGAATTTTACGTCATCATTACTATTTGTTTTGCTAGTGATAGTTCCTTGTTCAGATGTCGTAAAATAGTCAACGATAACAGGATTGTGTTCATGTGTACCTGTTTCTATATTTGTATCACAATGTTTGTCGTTAGAATCGCCATTTCGATTAGCGTCACTCATAAATGTATTGGTTTCGAGTACGTCGTTTTCGCTAATCTCACCAATGTTTGACTGCACCGTACTCGGTTTATCAACGGTTCCATGTTCCGTTGTGACAGAGGGACCTGGGGACGTTGATATTTCTGGTTGGGCCGGTAATGCAGTCTCGCAACTTTGCAAATTTGCTATTGATTCTTTTAAGTTGGTAACGTTTGAAAATAATGCCGACATGTTCTTTTCGATTTCAGCGATTGTGTTCATAGTCCCATAATTGTTTAAAATCTCTTAATCGACGTTTGATGTCAGCTTTGCAAAGGTTTCCCTCATTTCAACACGAAGCGAGTCGATTGATCCTGTAGTAAGGTCGAGGTTCGTTTTCCGTATGTTTTCTGAGGCGGCTTGCCTTTGTTTCATGAGCAATACATCGGCTTTTAGTTGCACAATAGTGTCACTCAATAATGCTAGTTCCGCACTGCATTTACACGTACCAGGGATGGATTGTATTCTTGGTGTTGACAATACCCGCACCTTTTTGGACGTACTTATCATATCTTTAATGGAGAGATAGTCACCGCCTTCAATAGCTAGCATTAAAGAATGAATGCCATGAGCAAGTTTTACAGCGATAGAATCCCCATTCTTAGATCGAGTCATGACGCGGCGTTTCAAATCACAGTCTTCCCTGAAGGGGAAGTCATCGTTTCCCCGCAATGTCTCAAAAAGCATATTTCTTGTGGATTCTAGTTTATCACACGAATAGTCATAATCTAGCAATATTTGGTCGACAAACAAGTCACTGGGAAGGTTTTTCGTCAACATACGTAGCTTACTGAATTCAACTAGGTCTGTATATAATGGCGAGTCGTCTGACTCAGTTCCTAATACCGTTTTCTTATTCGAATTCATCATGGGCGATATAGTGTTTGTAGAAAAGGGTATTTTCACGCCTGTATCGTCGTCTATCGTTAAGGGTTCCAGGACCATTAATCCCGGGTCGTGTCCCTCACTAACATAATCCATATTGTGTTAACGTTGTTCGAGCTGGGTACCAAGAACCAATCAGGAATGTGGAGTACCGTTATGTTGAAATCTATTCGTGAATATCGTTAGTAATGCTCACTCAGGAATGTTCGATCGCATATACTCCGGGGAGTAAATGTTTTTTGTTGGCGATTTATAGGTCAATATAGGTCAATATGATACTGAAGAAAAATAGAAAGTACCTTCAAAATCTTCTTATGTGCATCCAAAAATCGTCCAGAAAACACAAATATACATTAAGGTACACTTCATGCACATATGTGACAAATTTCGCCAAAGTTTATTCACAATTCACACACTAAAATTCCAATTTTTACGGAACGATAAACCGTGCGTCGTCTCTGTCCGCCATTTTTTTTTTTGGGATTATTCTGATTTGCACCAGTCACTGTATGAGGTTAAGGGTGGACCAGGTGAGCCAATCGCAAGACTCACACCGCTGGGCTGGACCTGTGTAGGAAATTTCGCGCAACAGGAAGAACATCAGCGCGGTAGTAACAATTATCACGTTCATACTTTTCTGTTGCATAATGAAAGCAACATTAACAACACGTTAAAACGTTTCTGGGAAATAGAAGAAAGGTTTGATCATCCAGATAGTCAATTGCCAACTAATCACAAAATTCTTCTTGAGAAAACAGAAAATTCAATCCAGAAAGTTGATGGTCATTACCAAATTGACATTCCATGGAACGACAACAAAGGCCGACTTAGTGACAATCGAGAAATGGCCATGAAAAGACTAGTGAACACTGAAAAACGGTTAGTGAAACATCCAGAACTTCACGAAAAATATGGTGAAATATTTCAACATTATTTGATGAAAGGTTACATTGCGGAAATACCTGAACATAGCCCGGATAGTTATTTCATTCCGCATTTTCCTGTGTTGCGGCCAGATAAGAGTACCACTAAGACAAGAATAGTGTTTGACGCGTCGGCAAAGTCAAATGGAATGTCTCTGAACGACGCCATACATCAAGGACCTCCCCTTCAAGCAGATCTATTTGACGTACTTACTCGTTTTCGGCGTCACTCTGTAGCTATCGCCTGCGACATTCAAGAGATGTACTTACAAGTTGGTATTCCTTCGCCAGATAGAAAGTTTCACAGATTCCTATGGAGGTCTTCACCGAACAGTCAAATCAAAGA
Source organism: Cerastoderma edule (assembly GCA_947846245.1). Taxonomy (NCBI): domain Eukaryota; kingdom Metazoa; phylum Mollusca; class Bivalvia; order Cardiida; family Cardiidae; genus Cerastoderma; species Cerastoderma edule. Next base: position 926,353 of record OX401420.1, on the reverse strand, counting down.
GTATGAGTTTAGAAGACTTGTTTTTGGTGTAAATGCTTCTCCGTTTTTGGCTCAGTGTGTCTCGAGGTACAATGCAAAGCTTTACCAGAGTGAATTTCCATTAGCAGCAGAAACGGTTCTTAAATCCACATACATGGACGATAGCATCGACTCGGTATTAGACATAGAGACTGGAATAACTATGTATCACCAGTTATCGGAATTGTGGAAAAGGGCTGGCATGTTTCCAAGAAAATGGTTGTCCAATTCAACAGAAGTACTCGAAAATATCCCTCTTAAGGACCGAGCATCTGAAGTCGATTTTAGTAAGAATGAATTGCAAGCTGTAAAGACATTAGGTGTACTGTGGCAGTCGAATAGTGACAATTTTACCTTTAAGTACAGTAATAAGACTGAATTAACAGAACTTACAAAGAGAAGCTTTTTTAGCAAAATAGCCACATTGTATGATCCATTGGGATTTATAGTACCACATACCATTAGAGCGAAAATGTTAATGCAAGAAGTGTGGTTGTCGGGTACGGACTGGGACAATGAGTTGGACAGTGGTTTACACGATCAAGTCATCAGTTGGTACAAAGAGCTGCCAGATTTGGAAGAAATCAAAATCCCTCGAAACCTCAAGTTTCAAAACAACCACAATAGTACACTTCACACATTCGTAGACGCGTCAACCAAGGCATATTGTGGGGTAGTCTATATTAGAAATGAAAATGAGGAAAATGGACAAATAGATATAAACATTGTGGCTGCGAAAAGTAAAGTGGCGCCTTTAAAAAGTACAAGTGTACCGCGACTAGAGTTGATGGCGGCGGTGCTAGGACTAAGACTTACTGAAAGGGTGTGCAAAGCCTTAGAAACGAATATTAGTGACTCATGCTTTTGGTCGGACAGTTTAAATACATTGTACATTATGGTGGATCAGAAATCAGAGTCGGCAGTTTAAACCCTTTGTCGCGAACAGGTTAGGTGACATACATAGCAAGACCAATCCGGAACAATGGCGATATGTTCCATCGGGCCAAAACCCAGCGGATCATGGATCGCGGGGTTTGACAGTCCGAAAATTAAGTGAGGAACAACAGTGGTGGAACGGTCCACAATTCTTACGCGAAAACCCAGAACACTGACCAAAGAACGAATTCAAACCAGACGAATCCGCGAATGTGGACCAAAAACGACGTTCTGCAGGGGGTGGTGGTCATGTATTTTTCTGTGATCCTGGAAGTGGTGTAAATGACAATAGACTTAACCCAGAGAGATTCTCGTATTGGACAAGGCTCATAAGAGTGCGTGCATGGGCCAGTAGATTCATTAGAAACTGTCAAGTTAACAAAACTGAGAGACAAACGGGTCAAACATTGTCAGTTGATGAGTTAAGGTCTTCTGAAGACATGATCATTTCAGAAATGCAGAGACAGAACTTTAGTGAAGAGTATAAAGCTCTAATGCAAGGGAGAGAACTTTCGAAGTCGAGCAAAATTCTGAAATTAAATCCAAAACTGGATGAAGAGTGTATTATTCGGAGTGACAGTAGACTAAAATACATAGATTTCGTTCCGTATGACACGAGATGTCCCATTATTCTGCCAAGAAAAGCCTGGGTTACAACATTAATAGTTCGAGAATATCACAAACAGTGCCTTCATGGAGGGACCAATCAGACATTAGCAGCTTTATCTACTCGTTATTGGATAGTGGCTGCTCGGAAAGCGATCCGCGAAATTGAAAATGAATGTACAGTATGTCGACGCAAGAACGCAAAGGCTGCACAACAAATAATGGGGCCTATTCCAGAGTTTCGAAACGGCAAATCAATGCGCGCCTTTAATCAAACTGCTGTGGACTATGCTGGACCTTTCTTCACGAAACAAGGTAGAGGAAAGCCTAGGAATAAAAGATATCTCTGCTTGTTCAAGTGTATGGCATGTCGCGCTGTGCATCTAGAAATTTCGTTCAATTTAGACACAGGCTCATTCATGAACGCCTTCTATAGGTTTGTCAGCCGGAGAGGTCTACCAGAAATCATTGTATCGGATAATGGGACAAATTTCGTGGGTGCAGTTCGGGAACTGAAAGAACTATTCGATAAGCTAGACCAGAATGCGGTAATGGAGAACGCTGCGAATAAGGGTGTTCAATGGTACTTTAATCCTCCTGCAGCTCCACACTTCGGTAGGGTACATGAAGCCATGGTGAAGAGTGCGAAACGTGCAATTTTTGCTATTCTCAGTAACGCGGACGTTAACGACGAAGAATTACAAACGGCTTTTACCGGGGCTGAGGGTCTCATTAATAGCAGGCCTTTGACATACCAGAGTGCTAATCCATCCGACGAACCAGTATTGACACCAAATCATTTTCTCCATGGACAAATTGGTGGGCAATTCGCGCCAGAGAGTGTGGACGTAACTACATTTAACGCGCAGAAAAGGTGGCGACGTGTCCAAGAACTAGTCAAACATTTTTGGAAGAAATGGTTTCGTGAATTCCTGCCAACATTGGGGTTACGCAGGAAGTGGAATAGAGAATCCCGTGATTTTCGGGTTGGTGACGTGGTGATCGTGATCGATCCAGATATAGGACGCGGCCAGTGGAAATTGGGACGAATCCTAGAGGTCTACAAGGGAAACGACAATCATGTGCGCGTAGTGAATGTTAAGATTGGTAACAAAGTACTTAAACGTCCAATAACTCGCGTGTGTCGCATTGAAGAAAATCGCGACAACGTATAAGTGTTTAACTGTTTGAGCCATAATAAAGCTCTAAAAATGCCGAGTGTAATGAAAAAGCCATAATAATGCTTTATAGATTCGCTAAAAAATAAAATAATGGGCGTAAAAATCGCGAACAACAGAACTGTAATACAATCTCTCGCGAGAGCTCGAAACCAGACAATCACCGGGTTACAGACATTTGGAACCAGACAATCGCCAGTTTACAAGACTTTCACCGAGAAATTGTATTTTGTTATGTTCAGCTCTGTATTGCAATTGACATTTTAAAGTGACTCATCCATTTTAGGTGAACCCTTCATCTTGGATTCTGGAGTGTATCCATGAGTCAATGATGGACGACTTACCTTAAGCATAAAATTTTATGCTGATTTTTAGTCAAGAGCAGTAGTTGATGTTAAATTGCAATTATGAACAATTAGAATTTAGATAATTCAGTGTTTTGATTTATGAGTGTTAAGCTTTAACCTTTTTGACATTAATTCACAATATTGATGTGTGGAATACCTTAAAAGGCTTGAACTGCTAAGAAATAACAAGTGTGAGGTGAAATCAGACTGTGGAGACCCACATCGGACTGCAAAATGCAAACTGATCTCGGCCTGCACAATTATTAGAATTTTCCTGTGTCAGTTAAGTAACGACAAAAGGGTTAACAGCAGTGTGAGATATCATTGTTTTCATGAAAGTGTTATTTTATTTAGAAATTGTGTTGCTTTGACAATTAGAAAACAGTTCATTTGAAAGACTAAGAAGTTCAAAAGTGAGCCTTTCATTCTGAATAGATTGAAAGTTTTAATTTTGAAAAGACACTTGGTATGCAAACAGTTTCTCAAAGGGCATTGAGAGTGGAGTTACATATACCATAGAGATGGAAGCATAATGCAAACTGCTGCATAGTGGGTTAAAATGTTTATTTTAATTTTAAAATTCAATGTTTTCGGATAACTTGGATTGGAGAGCCAGTTCTAGATAGTATTGATAGAAGTTGGATAAACATCGTTTAGGGCTTATGCATTGCCGTCTGTTCTTGGAAATGCATTGCTTTTCCAAGGGGGTGGGAATGTTCATAAGAGTAATAGTAAAGTGGACATAGAAAATCGAAACTATCCACTGTTATACAGTAAAAGGAGAGATCGAAACTTTCCACTAATTCAACACGTGTATTCGCCATTTTTGTTGTTAGTGATAGTTCTTCGCTAAAATAAAGGTATAAAATCGGACATATTTCGTCAGTTATTTCGTCCATCTGCGCAACAATACATAATGATTAATATGAAAATAGGCAAAGCCTAAACCGGGCGAAAGAGATTGTTTCATTCAATTAATGAACAGTGCTAATTCTGGATTTGTATAACATAATGTTCCCTTTGTATTGTATCAGTAGTACTAGGCCAGGAAGCAGTGTCCTGTCTGAAGGCACTCCAATTTGAAAGAAATAGCCATTGTCAAGAAACAAATCAGATGTGTTTAATATATAACCTACGACACCAACTACTTTATTCTACCACTGTGGATATATATGAGTTGCTAACCATTACGAATAGTACACATTGTCATTAGACAGAAGTATAGTTGGTATTGAGCTTGAATAATTATGCGTTTGATACTTCGGCTTGTATGATATTCTTTCGAAAGTCATTGCACCACGACTTTTTAAATGTCTAACCAAAGCGCAATGATATTCGTATGGGTTAAATGGTCAGTGTCTAGGGTAACTCAGATGATCCAAGCTTTAACTGTGGCGAAGAATGAAATATCTACGTCTGGATCATTCGGACTATGTCTTGGGAGGAATATTGGAAGGTTCTGGTGGGGAAATAACAGGAGCAGAGATTAATGTCCATTGATAAAACTGAAACACTCTGTTGAAAATGGTGTTAAACCATAATCCAACAATAGCATCTAAGACTTAAACATTTATGTATGGTTGGATGCTATCAATGGATACTCCATAACCACATTTTAGCTGTGATCCAGGTCCTACCCAAAACTAACTTCGGGGGTGGGGGTGGGGGTGGAACGCTTCTTCATGTTGAATTATTTTGACTAAACCACAGAGCAACGATGTTTGTATGGGGTAAGTGATCGGTGGCTTAGAAGGTTTATTCGCAGGAACTGACGAGGAAATAATTGGAACAAACAGGGATATGTCTACTGACACAACTGAAACATTCTGTTGAAAATGTTGTTAAACCATAATCAAACATAGCATCTAAGACTCATGTATGTGTGGTTGGTGGTTCTCGCTAGATACTCTCATGTTTTAGCTATCCTACCCATATCAGTAATGCAATAAGAAACAGAAGACACTGTTAGTGCATTATCAAAACCACCAAACTAAATAATTTGAATTCCAAAATCTCTCCATGCAAAATGAGGATTCAATGCAAGACTTCAGTTAGTACTTCCAATATGTGAAGCACTTACAGTTTTGTATTGCACTGAAACCTTGATATGTAGAATTTACTCTTCACCAAATTGTATGTTGTAAGTATATGCTTTCTCTGAATCATTCTTAAAAACCTTTCACAGCATATGATTTAATGATGAAATAGAGGGGAAAATTTGTGTTAGGAAGGAAATCCATCATTGTCAAAAGTCTTTGAAATTATCTAAAGCACCAAAAGTCTTTCTATAATTAGTTGAAACAAACAAAAGATAATTCTATTGTTAAACAATTGACAAAATTTATTCAGGTTAATTAGTAGTAATAACAAACACTTTTCTCGATAGAATATGTACAGATCTATACAAAAACTTGTTCAAATGATCAGCCATAGTGTTAGCCTTCTCCAAAATGCAATGCATGATTTACATTATGTTGTTTGAATAAGGAAAGTTATATAAGTTTGCATATTTTCCACATTTAAACATAACCTTAAATGCTGCAATGTTGAGTCAATAACCTGTTACTCCTTTTAACAAACTATTGATTAAAGTATTCTTTCCAAATGTTTTGTTTCATCATCTTCAGGGTGTAATATCCATACTTGTGGAATATTTCACAATTTACAAAAAGGAGTCCAAATTGAGATCAAAGCACAGAATTTTTGTAAATTCCTATAACTATTACATCTTCTATTGAAAGTAAACAGGCAAAATTTCATCATTTATCCTTAAAGCTCCATTTAAGCTTTATTTGTGACTGTTATCAATGAAAGTAATAGCAGATTACAAGAAAATTGAATAATTTAACTATGACATTTGATTTAAACTATGATGAGAAAAAGGATAACTGCTCATTTAGTCATTTGACTCATTTCATGATTTTGTCAGTGTTTTCTAAAAGACTCCTGCAACATGCAAAGCGTTTCATAAGGTAGAAATAATTTAACATATCTTTAACATAGAATAAGAAGCTAATGTGATGCAAGGAAATCTTTCAAAACAATGAATCTGCTAATAACAATATATTTTACCCAATAGTATTCAGACATTATTATTGTTTATGCTTTATTTCTAGAAATGTCCAAATAATTTCAAAATGTAGAGCCATCATTGTTTGAAATAGAAATTATTTGCAACCAAAAGTGTTTGTAATTAGGAAAAAGAGAGCATTTTTTTCAGAGAATGAAATCATTGTGACAAAAGGGAGTACTTGCTGTAGAAATAATGTTATAATGGTTATAATGGTGGCTTTACTCAAATTTGTTATGCCCCACTTGCATACAAATGTGTTTACATGAGTTAACAATTAACCAAACACCAAATTTTTTCTGTCCCAAGTTGAAAGCGTTTGCAGAGGACATTTCAAAATGTGATGAAATTGAAAAATAATCTTTTGATAGGGCAGAAAACATTGTGGGAAAAGGAAAAAATCCCACAATGTTTTCCTGAGTCGTCTTCAACAAAGTTGTTAAATTTCAATTTTGTTTGGCAATGGGTTAACTGGTCTACTATTGAAACTAAGCAGATATTATTGTATTTCATTAAACAATAATTCACCCTATTGCACCTTTTGCAGTAAAAAGGTCCCTCAAATCAGTGGTAGAATATGTAATAAATTGAACCAGCAATATGTATCTCAGTTTTAATGCTATCTGCTGCCTTATATTGTACAAAATAATGAATGAAAACTCTTACTGTCCAATGATTTGACTTTTAACCGTAGTTTCTTAAACATTATGGGAAAAGTTTCTTTCATCTCACAAACTGAGACAGTTTTGCTACAACTATCTATCAGTATTGGAAATACATGTGCATTTATGTCAGTCTTGTTTGTGTTGTGATACAAAATATAGATTCCACACATGTTTTAGATTTAAACGTTTACAGAAAAAAATGCAGAGACAGTTTTCATACAGATCTTCATCTGTTCTCTTTTTGTCAAGGTAATCTTTCATGTCAGCACTTTCATGTACAGTTCCTCCTCTGTCAGGCACAGATATTTCTGTTTAAAAGAGATAATGGAAGAAACATAAGTTTAAAACAAAATCCATGTTAAAATGGTTCTTTCTTTGTCACTGTACCTTGTACATAACAGAAGTGTTTTGATGTTTATATGTACATAAAACATGAATGTTGAAAAGATATCATTTCAAAAGTACTGTAGAGTCTTTTTTGTATTACCAAACTTTGTTTTGAATCCTTAATTGGCTACACATTTGCCAAAATCTTGTTATAGAATTACTTATGATGTCTTTGTTCATTTAGTTGTAATCGTTATATGAATCTCACTTGAAAAGGTAAGTAGATTTGGTTCATGTCATAGCAAGGTCTAAATATACATGGTTTGGCCACACAGTGGCATAATGGTTAGCGGCGTGGATCCGGGTTTGATCCTCAATGGCATTCACCTAAATTGCTGTGTAGTGTTTCTTGGCAAGAAACATTTCCTAGCCTTATACTGGTAGGTTATACAGACATGTACCATTAAGCTCAAGACTGAGCCATATGCATTAATGGAAAAACAAATCTATTCCAGCCACTTGTTTGAAATTCAATAGTCATTATGCATCCTTTTACATCATTGTTTATTAAGATTCCTCATCAAATTATGAATGGAAGGAAGATAAAGTAATCTAATTGGAAAATATTGCAGTGTAGTTTTTCTCTAGAAACACCATGCTAAGAGGATGTATTGATATGTACACAAACTAAAAGTAATAAAATTTATGTTTGACATAGTGTTGAAAACAGTATAAAACACCTGTAGTTCAGGTAAAACCATCTTTCTAAAGTACAAAGCTCTTCAAACCAAAATTTCCTTGTTTGTCTTATCTGTATTTGCAAGGTATTATTCATATCATAATTACTTATGAAAAAGATAAGTTGTACTTACATGTGCTTATAAAACAAAGAATCTTTCTTTATGCAGTACCACAACATTCATTTCTTTGGTTGCCGGTTCACATTTGACCTTCACACAGTCTGAACTATGGCTGATTCTGGAAAGCAGACAAATGAAAATTAACTTAAAAGTTATTACTATGTTCCCGACTATGTCTCCATTAATAATCGGTGAAAAGACATACGTTTTGGAAGTCATCAGGATAGGTAGATTCAAGCATCAAAGAGCAAAAAACGTGTGAATAAAAAAAAAACAGGCACATCGTCAATCCAAAAAGAAGAATCCAATACGGATCAAGATTACTCAGCCTTGAAATGATCTCAATGTAAACAAACCTTTTTTCGTCTCTAAAATGTATGTCCATATTGCCCGTAGCTTTTAACACTGGAAAGTGTACTAAATACTACCTCGACACATAGATAGATGCGGTCACATAAAATCAATATTCGGAGTAAGACAGTGCTCGTAGTGTCAATCTTGTTTGTAAACATAGAATGGCGGTCCAGACTCTCTTCGATTTATCTATCTCGCTTTAAACAAAATATACTGTTAAAATATGCGTTCTTTATACGAAAATGAAAGTGTACAAAAAGTTATCTTACCTGACATCATCGTTTTCGATGTTCGTTCAACAAGGCGATTATTTCATCCGATTTAAGATTTGAAGCGGTGATCGGAACGATGATGATTTGTAAAGAAAATGTTTTGTCACGTGATACACAAAAATGGAAAGTGCACGTTACAGTTCTTGGTGTAATCACCATGTCAACATGTGAACAATTGACGGGTTTTAGGATGAGAGACACCAACTTCACCAAATAAACAGAAAATGTTGAAATGCGGTCTTAATTTTACAAAACTTTTTTTTGTTTTAGATGTTGTAAAAAATATTCGGAGGAAAATCCTTCTATTTTTTGCTTGTTAACTTTGATTTTTCCACATCATTGCTAGTAAAAGAGCTGAATAAAAATAAATTTTCGGACAAGATGGCGCCATATGGGGCAGAAAAACGGTTGCAACCAACATGGCCGAAAAAAGTCTTATAGGGTTCTGAGTAATTCGGAAATCCTTGGTTTTGTAGGTACCTTCTTTCGTTTCGTACGTACGTGTAACATATAGGCGGTCTTCAGACCGTGCCTTCGGCACGGTCTTTCGCCCGTATAATAGTTTTGGTGTATGCGATTCGAGTCTTTGCATGTATAGTAGTCGGAAAGTGGGAAAGGGTGGTGTGGCCTTATCATGGAGTAAACGCCTAAGTGATAATATCTCACCGCTTGAAATCGACAGTGATCGAATAATTAATTGGTTTACAGGTCCAGAAAGCACCGGTTTCTTATATGTACATTTTACAGGTATACCTACCTAGCGCTAATCATAGTGTGACGTATTTTCGTGAGCACATCGAACTGCTGCATGACTTAATTAGAATGTACTCACAGTTAGGATCGGTTATAGTGATGGGTGATTTCAACGCTCATCTGAATGGGACTTCTTTTATTAAGCAAATTGATCGAAGAGGGATAGCTCTATGTGAGTTATTCAGTCGATTTAATTTGTTTAATATTACAACGTCTCCTTTATGTACAGGTGCAACTCCGAGTTATGTCTCATATGACAAGAGAGATATGTCTCTCATCGATCATGCTGCTGTGTCAGAAGATCTAATATGCTATATGAAGTGTTGTTGTATTATAGACGATGATTGTTTTAATGTATCTTGTCATCGACCAATGGTTTTTGGAGTAGTTTTAACAGCTTTTTATTGTAATGGTACAAGTACATGTGATAAACCCATGGTGAAATGGAAAAAAATGACTTATGAGCAGCGCTTAAACTTTGAAATGAGTGTTCATAGGAATCTTAAAAACAACGCAGAACAATTGCTCACTGCTGATCCAATCTCTTTTATAGATAATCTATATGCATGCATTGTAAGTTGCATCACACATGCATCTGATAGGTACTTACCACATTCATCATTTCGGTCTTATCTAAAGCCATATTGGTCAGCCAGCCTCAGGCAATATCATGCGATCATGAGGAATATGCGCAGGATATGGATTGGTGCTGTAGACCAAGAAATGGAGAAGCGTACACACGGTACATGTCGGCGAAATGTCACTTTCGCAACTTGCATAGAGAAAGTTGTGCTGCCTATTTACAGCAAGTAAACAGTGACATGGAGATGCTTCTGGTCTTGATAGTGCATTATTCTGGAGACTTTTCGTTCTAAAAATAGACCAGTCCGAGGTAATGTTTCTAATGTACTTTCTTTCAATGGTACACCTGTACGTTACCCGGAATCTATATGTCGCGAATGGGGTCGTCATTTTGCCATGCTTTATTCTGACGTAGAATATACCTCCTATGACAATGCCGATTTTGAGTCTATCACTGAATCTGTATCATATTTGAAAATAACTCCACAAATAAATGACGACGATCATATCTCTAAGGAGGAAGTTTTAGCTTCATTATCGACGCTAAAATATGGTAAAATGTGCGGTATGGATGGTATATGTAACGAACACCTCATCAATGGGGGAGCTATGTTAAATCACTATATTACCTTGTTGTTTGATTTGATGTATTGTTATAGTCATGATCCTATAGAACTCAAACGGGGCACTGTTATTACATTACATAAAGGAGGACATTAACCAAAGAATGATCCGAATAGCTACCGTGCAATAACTTTGTCATCATCCATATTGAAATTATATGAAAAAGTACTACTTTGTCGTCTGCTTACGTCAGTTAATAAACCACTGCATTCTCTCCAAGGTGGGTTTCAGTCAAACATGGGAAGTGTTATGGCGTCATTCATTTTGAGGGAGAGTATAGTTCATTGCAAAGAGGCAAACAATAAGTTGTTCGTCTGCTTTTTAGATGCCCGTCAAGCGTTTGATAGAGTATGGCATGACGGTCTTTTCTACAAATTACACAAATTTGGGGTGTGTCCTAAATTGTTAAATACTGTTATTTGCATGCATACTGACATGTTTAGTTGTGTGATATATAATAATCATTATTCTGACTGGTTCCCTGTTAGGCAGGGCACCAGACAAGGTGGCGTCTGGTCCCCTTTTTTATATCTCGTCTATGTAGACTCGTTAATTGAACAGTTGGTAGAAAGCAACTTGGGCTTTCAAATTGAAGGGTCATCGTTTTGTGCACCGTCTTTTGCAGACGACATGTCAATTTTAGCTTTATCCTGTAAGGCTCTAGAGAAATTGATAAATATTTGTTATCGTTATACATGCATTTGGCGTTACCAATACAATCCTAGTAAATGCGCCATTGTTATGTTTAACGAGTCAAAGCGTTCTTATCTTAGAAGTGTAAGACCATTTTTTATTGGTAACGATGTTATAGAAGAGAAAGAAGAATATGTTCATCTTGGTGTTTTATGTAGTAAATATGATAACCCATCAATTTTAGCAAAGCACATAGATAAGAAACTAAGAAGTACATTTTTTGGTTTAATTAAGGAAGGTTTACATGTAAATGGACTTAACCCATTGAGGGCTATAAGATTTATAAATCAATAGTAATTCCAAGATCACTTTTCGGATGTGTATTTCTTCATTCTCTCTCTAATCGTGAGCAACTGATGCTGGAACGGTCACATCGACTTTGCCTTAAACAATTTTAGGGTTTAAGTTCTAGATCGAGAACAGATATTGTTCTTGGACTTATTGGTGCACTTCCCCTCTCTTCTGAGATTGAAAAACAAAAACTCGCTTTTTTAGGTCAGTTATGTAGATTAGAGAGCGATTGTGCTGTTAAACGTATGTTTTTGTTACGTTTGTGTGCTACACAAGCAGGTATGACTGCATGTGGACTTTTATCAGATATATGTAATATTTTACACAAATTTGACCTTGGTTATATTTTAAAAGACTTTATTAAATTTGGTTGTTTTCCAGATAAGTCAAGTTGGAAAACATGTATTTCCTCTAAAATATATGCATTTTACAGTAAGGAATGGGGTGACAGACCTCTGTCACCCGACTTTGTTTTTTATAGACAAATGCAGAATGACCTATCGCATACTTTTCTTTGGTCTTATGCAGGAGGTAATCCTCAGATGCTAACTACTGCTTTTCTATAGCCCAATTGATTGCTTACTTGTCTTCATTTGATTCTGTATGTACACGTTGTGGTCAAAACGATATCACTATGAGTTTAACAATGCATATAATAACTAGCTGTGGCTTAGTTCGATCTATCTCTATTGCTTTCAAAGAGACTATACGATTGCTTTTGGATCAACGTATCTTACTTTTGTTTGAATCGTAAACTGATTACGACCGGGTTAAAACCATTTTTGGTTTGAATCAGGCATTTAATGATGAAGTTCGATCAAATTCCGTCAACTTTTTTATTATGCTGCTCTTTTCCTTCATGATCTGTGGTGTGCTTACAAATACCGTACATGTATGTAACTGTAAGCACTCACTTATCGATGTAATAAACTTAAAACGCTTTTTTATAACTATGTTTTAACACTTATTACTGTATGTCGATGATGTTATTTCCTTTTAACTTGCTTTTCATTTCGTTTCGGTTAAGCTTGTTGATAGGGGAAAATATATATTAACTTTGTATGTGTATATGTCTCTTAACATTTAAGTAATTATATGTGTTCGCACAGAATACAACTATGATCCTCATTCCTTGTACCTAGCTTTTCATTTCGTTTCGGTTAACCTTGTTGACATGGGAAAATATATTTAGGTAACTGCTTACGTGTATGTTTCTTAACATTAATTACATGCGTTCGCATAAAGTATAACCACATGCACCTGTCAGCATGGGTGTCCGTGTAAGTGTCCGTGTTTAAGCGTGTGTGGGTGTGTGCACGTGGGTGTGTGTGTGTGTGTGTGTGTGTCTATTGTGTCTTGATAAGTGTCTGTGAAAGTGGATGTGCGGATGTATGTTTCTATATTTGTTGTATCTATGTTTACGTCTCTTTGTTAAATCACTGTATTCTAATTGACCTTCACATTGTTCACAAATTATCATGTATATTCAAATCTCCATCTTGGAGGAAATAAAGAATAAAAAAATAAAAAATAAAAAAAAACTTATATGAGCTATCAAAATAATATCTTTAAGTGGCCATTAAGGTTGGATTACAACCGCATTGTGATAAGGTACAACATCCATGACTTAAATATATCCTCGCATTGTATTGGGGAAATGGTTTACTCGTTTCCTATTAAGCCTTAAAGTAACAAGTATTCTGAGTCCCTTACATTAATTTTCTATAGTAATATATTATCAAACTAGAAACTGGCTATCAACGCTTGCTTACACAATGATGAGATGTTAATTACAATGCAGAGAGCAAACAAGAAATTAATCCGATTCATTGTATATCTACGTCTGTTACGTACCAGTTTCCGTTGCATAATTATTTGCTTCGAATTCAACCTACCTTCTTGTTTCATTCCACCGGATATCTTTTCTATAATGTTAGTTCCGTCAGTAAAAACTGCTTTTATCTTTACAAGACTGAAATAGTTTCCACTGTACGTTGCCAGCTTAACGACACTTCGTTTTCTGTAGGTACCAGGCCCAGCACATGTTTCGTTTAGGTCGTTGCACTCTAATATGTATGTAGAAGGGGTTGTTGGCCGACAATATGGGACGATAACGTTTTCCTTGAAACAAGACAATAGATAAATGAACATCTTAGCACAACTTAATGTCGCAGCATCATTGAATGTCATTGCCTATGTTAAATGTTATAAAACAAACCTACGCTAAATGTTGCGAGTGTAATATCGCAAATAGATGATACACCTTCGTTTATTGTCGCTACGTGAAATTCATACTTGCTCTCATTTGCACTAGAATTGTGAACGCTCTTGAATAATTGACAATCTACTCACAAGTACTTTAAATTCCCTTTTACATAAGAACTGAGACGGAAACATGCTCATATGATACACTTAAAAGAGTGAAAACAATAACGTTTGTTTACGATTAGCGCTAAAACAAGGTAAACGAGAAACGTAGGGAAACAATGAAACGCTAAAGAAATCTCCATTTCGAATGTTGACCTTGTTGGTATTGGAAAAACAACAGTATTTCTATGTCTTACACGTGCTTTTTTTAACCAGGAAATCGCCCTCATTAATCCCTGTTTTTAAGAAGTCAATTCGTAACAATTCTAAAATTCAACACGAATCATAGTTCATAGTAACTGACAAATTCTTACATATTTCTTTAAACTTTGAGCTTTTTGTCATGGATGCTAAAGTTAATAGGCGACCATTTGAATGAATTTCCGAATAAAACTTTTAATCAAATAATTAACAAAACAACAACATATAAAAAGAGATTCTCTTCTCTCTAATAAAACTGGGTTTAAGCCCATCACAACAATGACGGTCTCAATTTGTTTTTTTTCTTAAGGAAATTTATCAATAAAATAATACATAGCAGTTTGTTATAATTTTGTATGACTAGCCTATTAATTACGGATACCAATTAATGGAACAATAAATGACAATTGACTCTGTATGCCCTGCAACCATTCTTTAGTTTGCAATTGATGAAAAGAACCCATTAAAAATGATGAGAATCCATATCATAATCAGTCAATTAAAAACAAGGTTGGTGTGAATAGCAAGAGAAAAGTACAGAATAGCTGCATAATTATTCATAATCTGCATATCAACTGAAGGAAACATATTCAACTCAAAAACAAAAAACATGAACAACGTACAAAGAAAATGCACGTTTTTTAGACCAAATAAATTCTTGGTTGACCTTTTATAATGGAGAATCGTCAAAGGGTCATCGTCAAAGGTCTATTATTCAGTTATGAGCGATATTTTTTGAAATTGTAGCAAGATATAAGAATTGGTTTGGGTATGAATTGACCTGCTATCATTGGTTGGTACATAATTCGTGAAAATATCACTTTGAAACATAGATAATAAATAGTGCAGGCGTTATATTGCAATGAGCCTTCGGTGTTTCACTATATTCAACATGTTCTATAATGTATAACTAATTTTACTCAGTTTTGCAGTTTTTCTGAACGCAAGTGTTATTTTAGATATCAGACTTGCTGACGTGTTCTTTGGTGTAAAACTACTAAAAGGACGTTGGAATCTTTCTTTTTCAGATTTTGTGATACGTGAAGTAGAATTACTACAAAAGAAAGCTTAGGCATAAGGCAGTATTGTTTCGAATAATGACCATAACAGTTGGAAAGTATTTTCTGGATTTTGGAACGCATGTCGTAACTGCTCATATCAAGTTAAGTTTTTGATTAAGAATTGAATTTATGATACTGTAGCATTTATACTTCGATCAAGATCCTTTTTGATAAGAAGCAATTTATTAGATTTTTGTATAAATAGCTGCTGTAAAACCGAAAGAGTGTGTGGGATTAAGATTCTTCAAACGTCTGAAATAAACACAGTGTATTCGTTACATTAACAAGTTTGTGTTTCTCAATTACTTCGAAAAACACATTGGCTGGAGGCGACACAAGGAAAGTTTACTTTTGATGGTCTGATGTTCTGCCTAATGACAATATACCTGCTGCATGCATTAACAACACAATTGTTGCAGGAAATAGATAATGCTTATATGAGTTTGAGACAAAATACATAGTTTTATTTAAAGTTGAAGACACCATTTCTTACAATACACAGCGGTTCATTCATATGTGCACCCAGATGTTTGAACTCTTTATATTCTTTTATTGGTACTATCGTTAATGGGGCACACCTGTCTACGCTGTTTGACAAACGTGATTTTTCTCTCTTCAAATATTGCTAACGATCCTAGATGGAATATATCTATACCCCTATTCTAGAAACAAAGCTTTTTACCACAGTATACAATTTGTAAAAGTTATCCTTGCAAAGAGAGAAACAATGTTATTTTCGACCATGGAATTATTGAATGATTTCGAATAGATGCAGAGAGCTTCAAAAATTTCACTTGTATTTCTGCTCCCTTTCTGATTATTTGCTGTCGTTTAGCTAACATGCAGAATGCTGCTAATATACCCCGCACAAACAATACTATTTCCTGATACTTATAATGACATCATAATTCAGAGTGAATTAAACTAAAATACACTCACATTAGAATATT
This sequence comes from Cerastoderma edule, assembly GCA_947846245.1. Classification (NCBI taxonomy): domain Eukaryota; kingdom Metazoa; phylum Mollusca; class Bivalvia; order Cardiida; family Cardiidae; genus Cerastoderma; species Cerastoderma edule. The sequence goes on along the minus strand of OX401420.1, from coordinate 910,198 downwards.
GTATTCAAAGATTGCCTTTCTGCATGTATGATCATTAAAATTCATTTGGCAATAGGCAGATGGAGTATGAACTCTTTCTGGCAATAGAAATGTTCTCTCTAGTGTAGCAGTCAAAAGTGATAGTCAATTTGAATTATGATACCAATTTAAATATAAGGGCGTTTTAAGTCCTTTTTGTAAGTTGTATTCAATAAACTTTCTAACCTAAGATTTTCCTTATTATTACGCCTTCCTTTCTTAACTTTAAGGATAACAATTAGTGTACATTTAATAAATTCACCATGTATAAGAAGAATGTGCCTTCACATACAGACTAGGACCTCTTTTAACCAATTATCAAACAACGACGACATTTGACCAGTTTGTTACAGACGACTCTGGACAACATTGTGGGAAAAGGGGAAATTGCTCGTGACGAGAAATTTCTCCTTTTCCAACAATGGTTTGAACTCTATCAGAAAATTTCTTCCAATTTAATCATCTTTAAAATGCCGGGACAGTCGAAAATTTGGCGTTAAGGAAAGGGTTAAGGCAAGTATATGTGATATTTTGTATTCCAAATGTTTACTCAGCAAAGAATAACATAATTATAACTCATCGAAGAATATGATTTGAATTATGGTTCGGTTTAACGGCGAATATTTCAGTTCTGAAAATCACTCGGTACCGTCTGTAATTACAGTCTTCAATGCAGGCTAAGCAATGACAACTTTCGGCGAAAAAATCAATTTTGATTAAAGGCAGAACTGTTCATCATGAAAAGTTTCTCCTTTGTTTACAATAGTTTCTTTTTGAACCGGTTTATATAATAGTTTTATTATCAAAACATTAAAGAGCAGGTTTCGTGACATAAAGGTACATTCATCACGACAGAACGACATTATTATCAAGACAAATCACAATTTGGAAAATGAGTTATCAATAGCAGTTTCTCCTTTGTTCACTATAATAAGCATTTTCATTGCCTAAATTGATCTCGAATGAATTGGCGTAGTGAGGTGACTGTATGTGTATGTGCCAATTTTTGTACTTTAAATTGTTTCTCAATTTAGTGGGGCTGTCAAAGCAAAATAAAATAAAAATAATTCTTACTTTTCGTTAACAAGATTTTGGCAGGTCGACAAATCTTAAGACGTTTATTGATTACCGTCCTAGAAGAGACGGTTTTGTTTTCTTTATATTTTTGAAATACAGATTGTATGTAGTTAAGGTTGGTTAGTTTACTTTTAAGCTTTTTACACAGGAAAAAGTATTTTCCGTAAAATGAACTGGGATACGCCTTTGTTCAACATTTTGCTAGTTGATTTTATCTTCTATTTGAAATTACTTTGTTATATTTCACTTTGAGACAAATAATGAAGGAGAACATGATGAGAAACTAAAGAAGATTGTCTTCACAAGGTGTTCTATCCCTTTGCGCAGGGATGACGCTATTTTAGCTGTAGTCTGTTGATGATGAATTTTTCTACAAGTAGTGGCTTGCTGATAGAAACTTCACAACAATTTCGCGATTGTTGAATGGAATAACCTCTATAATTTCATGTTATCTAGGGATGCATGCAAAAAATGTTTACGTACCAGTCATCCTTTCCTTGAATAAGTATAAATGCTTGTATTCCAGGTTGCACACACAGCCAGTAGTAATTAGTCTTGTTCCACGTTTCATTCAAACTTGTTATTAATAAGCTGTTGTCTGTGCTAAGTATTAGCGAGGTTTGAGTGGGCGTCTTTATGGGTTAGGGTTAGGGTAAGTGGGCGTCTTTATGAAGTATGATATTGTTTTAATATGGTAGGAGCGAGGATTATATCATTAAGAATAGGAGATAATTGCGTGCTGATATACTTATTCAAGGAAAGGATGACTGGTACGTAAACATTTTTTGCATGCATCCCTAGATAACATGAAATTATAGAGGTTATTCCATTCAACAATCGCGAAATTGTTGTGAAGTTTCTATCAGCAAGCCACTACTTGTAGAAAAATTCATCATTTAGATAAATATAAAAAAAGAATTTGCTATTATTGCCAAAACACACAAGTAGACATTATGGAGACTTTATTTCATTTTATATTTCAGTGTCACTTTAATCAAAGTTCAAGAATGAAAGTAACTATTTATAATTATTTTCAACTAAGAATCTATGAAAAATTCAATATACTTTTACCATTAAAAGATGATAATACCCGAGTAAATATTGGTTCACGCTACGCTTCTATCAGTATACGTGAGGTACGGACGAAAACTCTGCAAAGGAGATCGGATCAAATATTGCAAATAATTGTTCATCCTTTGTCAAATAGATGCCTATATTGCATCAGAATGCGAAAAGTTTAAAGATAACAACCAAGACATAAGGTAGTGAGTTCATTATTCAATTTCATGTAGGTAAGTAAAGATATTTCTGTTATAAATTCACTCGTTCTTCAATGAATTTCGATGATAACATGTCGTTAATTTTTAAACCTTATCAGACCTTGAATTCAGTTAACAGTAAGCATATTAACCAAGTTGTTCAATGTTTTCCCTATGAGATTGTTATTATATATAATTTGCATACATTTACAGAATTAGCAGAAACAACTTGCTATAATTATTCTAATTTGACAGAAAGCATGATACTTAAAATAAGAATATTAAAAAGAAAATTGGACACTGGTTTATTTTAAATCATTTCATTTGAATTACTTTGCAATTTTGTATCTTTACTAACTTACATGAAATGGAGTCATATTGTTGGCTAGATTGAATGGCATATGTGTAGTTATTTCAGTTCTGATTAACAACTAATCTTCCTCTATTCGGTGTCTGCTGCTTTTGTGTTCGAATATTTTAGGTTTTACGTTCCAGTTCTAGATTGTTGTATTATGAATAGGGATGGGAACGAATATTCGAATATTCGAATATTCGAATAGCGGGTCGAATATTCGAATAGCAAAATAGTATTCGAATATTCGATTTTAATGAACCCATATTACTGTATGTTTACCATAAATTTTATTCAAAATTAATGTTGTTTTATTTTCATTTTCTTCCTCTTAACCGATCCCAAATATCGAAGAACGTGCCTAGCTCCCAGGTGCAGTTACGATGTTTTTACAACGTATGTCACACAGTAAAACACCTGTGACAAATTACCACATCTTTTGACAGTTTGCAAAACGATTAATTCCTAAGTGTGAAAATAGTCGATTTTAAGCCGCTAAATCTAACACCTTAATGATCTGCACTTGCTCCTTATTATCCAAAACAAGTCAATCACGCAATTTGACAATTGTCAGTGTCAACCAATCACGTAACTTGTTTGTCGTGAAATTAAACAATTACTCTTTCAATAACCAATCGTAATCATGATTGCATATGCACGAAGACCAATCAAATAATGTGTTAAAAAATATAGTTTTCTTCAGAATAATTTGTCAAACTTATCTTCATTCTAATATCTACATCTATTCGATAAACATCACAATGTCTCCATCACGTGTCTGGAATTACTTTACTCGTTTTGCCGACAAGTCGAAGGCGACATGTAAGTGTAACCAGGACTTTGTATTCAAGAATACAACATCCAACCTACTGAATCACTTGAACTATTTAAGTTTCTGATGGACCAACTCTGTAAGAAACTGGAAAAGTTGTCTGTTGATAAAAAACGAAATAATGGTTATTACTGCTTTGATATTGCATGCACGTACATGTATACAGATATCGGCTATACACAAAAGGTTTGAACAGAGGACTAGTGTACTAGTATTCGGACATGCAGACATTCGGACATCAAAACGAAATCTAAAATCGAATATTCGAATATATTCGAATAGTTCTAGTCGAACATTCGAATAGTGATTTCACTATTCGTCCCCATCCCTAATTATGAATGTTAATTTACAATAAATGTGAGGACATAGTTTTATTATGGACCGAATGCCTTCATAACTGGTAAATTATTGTCTTTTACTGTACTCGTTTTCATCAACTTTACATAAGTAGTTGTGCAACTGCAATATGAACTCTCAATATCGCTGTATAAGTTGTTATTCTTACCAGATACATTGAAAGCACGTCAAACCCTTGAAAGCAAGTCACCTCCAGAGGAATATGCCTCGCATGAATACGTAATGTTGCTATCTTTCCTATCAACTCTGCCTACGGTTAATGTCCAGACACGATTGTTGGCGTTATATCGGTAATTCTCATATGAGGCAAACTGGCACATTGTCGGTGAACAAAATTGGTTTGGATTCCCATTTATAAACCATCGAATGGTGTTCACGTTATCAGACGTCCTTGATCAAACCATTGAACCTGTATTACCGCATTCAAACTCTGAAGATGTAATGACCAGTTGTCCTGCAAAGATGAATCATATTTATGATAGACTATATTAGTTCTGGAATTCAATACAAGCAATATTAAGTCTTAGCTCAAAGCAGAACTTCTTTAATACTTGTTTTATCAAACATTTGACGACCCATTTATTCAAATATTCGAACTTTAAAAATTAAATAGAAATATATTTTGGTCGGAAAATCTTAAGCTTTCCTTCTTGCACTTCTATTTCCATCTCCTCACTCGATTAAAAGAAAAGGAAGAAGAGGTAAAAAGGTAGAGGAAGATGTACAGGTAGATGCACAGGTAGATAGAGAGAGAAAAAGAGAGAAGGGAGAAATAGTTAGAAAAAGTGAGAGAGAGAGAGAGGGGGGGGAGAGAGAGAGAGAGAGAGAGAGAGAGAGAGAGAGAGAGAGAGAGAGAGAATGAGAGAGAGAGAGAGGGGAACGAGGGGTAAATAGAGAGACAGAGTGAGAACGAGGGAGAGAGAGAGGTAGAGATAGAGATAGATATGTAGAGAAAAATAACAAAAGAGAGGTAGAGAGAAGTGGAGAGGTAGATATAGGTAGAGAGAGAGAGAAGAAAAAAAGAATGAGAGAGATTGGGGTGAGATAGAGGGGAGAAAGACAGATAGGCAGACAGATTAATGGAGTAATATGTTAGGTGAGGAGATATTAGTAAAGGAGGGAAAAATGAAGAATAGCTTTAGAGGAGATGAAAAGGAGAGAGACAAGGATGCGTAAAAGAAAGAGAAAGAGAGAGAGAGAGAGAGAGAGAGTAGGGAGGATAGAAGTAAAGTATCTTCTTTGATGTGTGACTTTAAAATTACTAAATTTGCTTACCACATACTGTATTAAAGAGACATACCAGTACAAACCCAATGTGGACATTAATGGTGAACATCTTTATTGGAAAAAGATAACACCGATCCATTTGATATTAGGCATGGCAACATACATGCGAGACATGAATTCATTACAAAAATGAAAAACGGTAATATAGTTCAATAAGTAAAATATGACAACACGCAATGTTTCGGGTATGTTCCCTGAAATACAGTAACTTATTTTTTGATGTTTACATGAAGTCACTCTTTATTAAATGTTGATAATGAGAAGGAGACAAATATTCCATGAAACTCTCGTCATGAAACATGACATTGCACCCAAGGTTATCAGTCATGATTGCCGACCTGGTTTTGCATGCACTCTTGTTTCTCATAATACGTAGGAACATTGTTCAGACCTTCACACATTTTCTGTTTTGTAACTCAATGTCACAAATTCTTACATGTGTTATTGTTCACATGCTGTGTTAAGCCTTTGCCCCTTTAATTCAATGTTTAATTAGTTGAAAATTTTAGAAAAAATATACTTTATTACCACTCAACCCACATTTTTAAAACAAACGAAATGAAATTACCTTTTACACAAGATGTTCGCAATAACAATTTGTTTCTATGCACTCGTATCAAATATCTGATGATTGGGAACGTATTAGAAGGTACTAATACTTAGTTATGGTTACTTATAATAAGGACAAGCACCTATTATATTATTTATTCACATTACTTAAATCCATTCACTTTTGAGCTGGCGCTCCTTCTTATTCAAGCATTATATGAAAATAGAGACAATCGTTTCGTTTAGTTCTTGTTGCTTTAAATATGTGTTTATTCTTTGCTATCGATGTATTAACTGACTATTGTCGGATTAGTACTACGTGTCTACCAGTAACAATCTTATTAAAGAAAATAGCTGGATAACCGGATTTTATGCAGCGCCGTCATATAATTTTGGCGATTTATAAAAGCAGCAAAGGGATACATTACATCGATTGACTCCTCGTGTTCATCTCGGAGGACCTTTTGGAAATGACGATTTACAACATTTGCGTGGAGCCATTGTACATGCATAAATGCCTTTACAAATTCCGGAGATCGGAGATATGTGATCAAAAAATTACAACAGAATTGGACCGATAGATAACTATATTGTTAGCTTTTTGTTTTGTTATAAATACACAATTTCCAATCGGTGTATAAACTGACTGTTGAAGGACTGGTAAGAACTTTAAAAAGGCTCTTCCTATAACCACTGTATTCAAATCATTCGTATGTTTGATTTTATGCAGCACCATCTTATCATCTTATCAAGAAAACCCTTGAGAATTGAAGACATAGCAACATTTATTAAGACAAATTGCAAATGCATTGTTGGCTTCACAAATTCCGTAGATATATGATTTAATAGTCACAATTTGTTCCAGGGTGTTGTGATGGCTTGTCCACAAAGATCTTCCTTCTGTTACATAGAATGGATTGCATTTGAAAAGGTTTAAGGAAGTTTATGTTACCTTTTCAAATCTAGTTAACTATTATAAGCTGCCTTGATAAATGTACATATTTATCTATCCTATTCCGCATACATTGTATATATCTAAATACTAATTCTGTTCAGACAAGGTCAATCCCATGAAGGGCTCCTCATTTACAAGATTTCGTGTTTGAACAAGCTTTAAAGTATGAACTTGTGGTAAACCAGTCAGTGTTTTAAAGAGAAAAAGAAAGACTTCCCTTAACCCGTATGACAGATGAAGAAGGTCAAAGGATCTATCTCACAGGATGTTCAACAGTTTAGTCAACCCGTTTAAACGCTTTACTAAATCTGCAACATAAATTGGCTTTCTTTCCGTTACATGAGTATACATTTGCTATATCTGCATTTCATGCTTATGAAAAAGATGAGAAGCGTATCAATAATTTATTTTTCGGTATATTCATAGATCTTTGATGTCATTTTGTAAGTAGAAAACATTAGATCTTAAAAAAGTAAACAATCAATCTGTGAGATATTATTCCATTAAATGAATCATATTCATTTATGTTTACCATACTAAATTAAGGATTCGGATATATCACTTTTAATGTTTTGATATTATATATGATGATGCAAAACTAATATATCCTGGAAGGACCGAATTCCGGTGTTAAAGGATTTGATCTCTTTAAAAAAAGACTAAATACAAATGCAGCACTTGCTTTTTATGCCTAACTAAATTCAGCAATACTTTACCTTTGTTTCAAAGCCATTTTGTAATACATATACAGTGTATGCTAATGTGACGGAGAAAAGGTTAGTTTAAACAAACCCCGGTTAAAGCTAGTCGCTGTTTGAAAAAATGACCTAATTTCGGTGACGTCGTACAAGGGGAGCTACCCATGCACATTTTCAAGGGAAACTACCCAAACAAACACAATAAGGCAAAGGAACTTAATACTGATAATCTTTGGGGTTTTCGGGAATTTTTACACTTTTTATTTCTTTTAACTTGTACTGTACAACACACACACGTATATCAAACTTATTTCCAATTCATATGCACATTTATCCTTTAAAAAGGCATACGTTTTTCTTCATTCTATAACAACATTGAAAAAAAAACCTTCATTATAGGGACGATTTACTACGGAACAGAACACCTTATAACACCAATGGTTGCAGACATTGCCCTCAATTGATTTGTAGAAGTAGTGTAAAAGATGGCAAAATATCAAGCTAAGTTTTGCTGGTCATTTGAAAAAAAAATGTGGAAAATTGTGTAAGGGATAGTACTAAAAATTGTTTTAAAGTCTTCGGTTGGCATTTGGAAAGAAAACTATACTTCCGGTTTACTTTTAGAGCAGAAAGGTTGACCGACACTGCAGACGGTCTGAAATTGACGAAGATGGTCATAATTTGGTAATAGTAGAAAACATGATAGATAGATAGATAGATAGATGTTTTATTTCTGTTTTGTAACTTATACAATAGTACATTGTTACATACACATACAATTGTTACATATTACATGAAAACAATGGCATATATTCTTTAATACTAAATACCCTCTCGTTAGTATGCATCTATTTATACATATATAGTCGTAAATATATATACATGTTCACACACAAACCCATACACCCACACACCCACCCCCCCACACACCCACACCTCCACACACATCTACCCACACACCCCTTCACACACATCCAATTACCCACACCCACACCAACACATTTCAACAAACACATTTATAGATAAATTCTTATGTTCTGATGTTAGATACTAATACATATGTATATCTATACACTGACTTTCTTTCAATTTATATATTAAAGCGACAACTAGAATTACATATTTCGACAGTTGCATTAAGAATAAGACATCATATATGTTCATGTTTTTGCATTAACAATAAGACATATATCTTAGTCTTTGGAGAATGGACTAATCAGATAAAAATGTCGATTTTTGATTGAAATTAAACCAGAAAGGTTAAAGTTATGGTTGGTTCCTAGGTAAGGAGAGTAATACGTTGTTTCGCCTTTTAGTTGCGTCCCTTAGGAAGCAATACAAATTGAGCAGACTTTGCCTATTTGTAGATGATAGAAGCTCGACAAACTTCTGCATACTAGGGCGTTCTCTAAAGTATCTTTTTACATATTTTTGTCTGAGATCATCATATTTATCACATTTCAATATAAAATGGAACTCGTCTTCAATATCTCGACACTCACACAATAGACATACTCTTTCATCTCTTTGTATTCTTTCTCTTCCATACCTTGCAGAATGAATCCTTAGATCATGAGATGAAATTCTAATACATGTGATATATCTTCTAAGATGTTTACTAACAACAATATTAAGGTAGTTCTCCTCGCCAAAACTGGGTTTAATATTAATATATAAAGTGCTTAAGACCGAATTAGATTGCATGTCAGTGAACCATTTTTGTTGAAAACAATCAATAACTCTTTGTTTAAAACTTGATATAAATAAATTTTCGTCAACAACATTGTAATTTGTAAATGCCCACGAAAATCCATAGTCATTTAACAATGTTTTTACTTTAGTAACCCAGTTTTGCTTTCCATTATTACTTTTTTAAGAGATAATTGATAAACATATTTTAATATGATATTGTCTGTTTTAACTAGTTTTAACCAATATTTTATAATCTGAGTAAATCTATTGATGTAAAGCGGATAACGTCCCATTTCACCATAAATTCCATCGTTACATGAATTCTGCCTTACTCCAAGTATCATCTTGCAGTATTTAAAATGAAGTCTTTCAAAATCCTTAGATTTAGTAAAGCCCCAAACAGGGCAAGCATAATTAATAACGGATGCAACAAATGCATCAAATAATTGCATAGCAGGTTTTGGTTTCAGATCATATTTATTAACATTGTGATATAAGATATGCATTGCTTTAGAAGCTTTACCAATTAGATATTGATTATTTAAAGCAAATGATCCCGTGTAGTTAAAAGTAACTCCAAGGTAGTTGAAATTATCAACAATTTCTATGGCTGAGTTATTATAATACCATTGTTCGTTATTATGTAATCGACCCTTCTTACGAAAAACTACGTTCTTTGTTTTTGATGTATTTACTTCAAGACCCCACTTGGAGCAATACAGATGTAATTTATTTAAACTAAGTTGCAAATCTTCGGTAGAGTTTCCAACAATTACCATATCATCAGCGAAACAAAGTAGCATAATATATAGTTCTGAAATACTGAAACCAGAGTTAACGTTATCTTGTAAAAATAGTTCAAGGTCTTCAAGGAAGAGTGCGAAAAATGCTGGTGAGTTATTTTGGCCTTGCTTCAAGCCCACTGATATATTGAAAAAGTCTGAGAATGAGTTACAATGTTTTATACATGATTTGACATTTGCATACATTGCTTTGAACATAATAAGTAATTTACCATCTAGACCCATATTAAATAACTTGAACCATAGTGCGTTGGTATAAACAGAGTCGAATGCCTTTTTAAAGTCAACGAATACACAAGGAAATCTTAGATTTTTGCTCAATGCATCCTCAATCAGAGTATGTAAGACAAATATCGCATCCACCGTACTCCTTCTCTTGCGAAATCCAAACTGGCAGTCAGAGATAAAATTGTTGTCCTCAAACCACTGTTCGACTCTATTTGTTAATACAATAGTAAAAAGTTTACGTAGGTTACTTGAGAGTGTAATACCACGATAATTATTTGGGTCTTTCGGATCATTTTTCTTATGCAAAGGTACGATATAATCTTTTGACCATGTTTCCGGAAAATAACCACAATCAAATACTATATTAAACAAATCAGTAAGATGTCCCTTAAGTATACCAGCACACTCTATAAAATACTCATTCAACAGATTATCAGAAGGGGAAGGTGCTTTGTTCCCTTTCAGTTTATTAATAGCATTCTCAACTTCCTGAATAGTAATGGGTACACTTAATTCCTCGAATGTTGGGTTATTCAAGTTAAAATCATTTTCATTATTAAATGTTTCCACTTCCTCTATGACAGTAGATTTGATATCAGAGTAAATGTCCTCAAAATGATGTTTAAATGTACTTATGTCTATATCTGAATCTATTTGTTTATCTTTCTTCGTAAAGTATTGCCAAAAGTCTTTAGGTTTGCTCGTTTTCTGCTTTTCTAAATGCTTCCCTTGTTCTAGTTTGTAAAGATATTTCTTTTTCCTAATAAGCTTCTTGTAACTGCTTTTAAGCGAGCACAAGTTGGTTCTAGTAACTGTGCTCTTACATACGTTAAAACGGTTAAGAGCGTCTTTATATTTTCTCTTAGCCTCAAAGCAGTCAGCATCGAACCATTTATTATTTACAGGGTAATTGTTACACTTTTTACTACATTTCACCGTTCTTTTGAAAAGTGGATCGGCAACACTGCATATATGATCCGAGAACCCGTTTACCATTACATCTATGCTTTCTGTATTTATTGAGGATCTTCTTTCAATAATGCTATTAAAATTAGGCAGTTTACTAATAATACCCCGTCTAAATTCATCCCTGTACTCACTTTTCCATTTGACAAAAGAACGTTTTACACATTCAGAGTCGGTATAGCAAGGATCCGGAAAATCCATACTGTGTAAACTAAATTGCAATGGAGCATGATCACCAAACATCTTAAATTCTTGAATGCAAAAATCACGCAAGACATCAAAATTACTAGTTAATACATATTCAATAATACTACATCCATGGTAATTAAAACATGTAAAAGCACCCGTCCCACAATCTGACCCCGCTCGACCGTTTAAAATGCGGAGTGATGTTGCAATACACAATTCAATCACCCGATTTTCCCGTGCATTACTTAAATGGTCAAGAGAGGCCCGACTGAGGGGCAGGTCCGGATCATAAAAAATACAGTCAAGTTCGTCGACAAAAGAGTCATTACATATGAAATCGTTTTTCTTGCCTATTCGAGCATTAAAATCTCCTGCAATAAATACGCTACCAATTTGCCTATAGTAGTATATATCTTGTGTTAAAATGTCAAACAAATCCACATCGATAAATCTTGATGCAGGTGATACATCGGACCACATGTAAACACTGCATATAAAAACGTCTTCATTGAAATGAAAATAATCCTTATCAAGTTTAAGCCAGATGAGAGTGTCAAATCTATTCTTAATAATTGAGATTCCATCATTTATGTATTCTTTAATGTATATTGTGACACCTCCACTGTTTCTTTTAGCCTTTTTGTGCTTAAACTTCCTATAATAATTAAAGCAATTGAAACCCTCAATATCTAATACTGCATTTTCATCTGTCCATGACTCTGGCAAAATAATGATGTCATTTTTCTGCTAGAATCGTAATGAAATCCTTATCTCTAAGTTTATCACCCGTGAAAACATGAAAAACACAAATGCAAATAATTAGCTTTAGCAATCTTTTCTGTGTGTTAAAAGATGCGTTCAGGATCTTGGATTATTTACTGCAATTTTGGCACGTGAGGTTTAACAAACTCTCGCGATACGAGATAAAAACAAAGGTCACCAGAATTAGAACTCTCACCAAATAAGGGCCTTCGACGATACATGAATTGCTGGTTATACAGATAGAAAAAAATTTCACAATTAAGACAATACTAATTCACACAGAACAAAGTCATTTTTACATACCGATTATTTTATGTTATCCTGACTGTTTGAAGGTTCACTCATATCCGAGTCCGACACATGGACAATAGTACGAACAACATGGCAATTTACTTCCTAGTTATCCAATGTAAGTGGGTCGCATTTTACTTCTATAAATAGTAATGATACGAGCTCGGTGCACTCGTTTGAACAGCGGTGTGTGCGTGGGGATGTCCCTGCTTACAACATGCGTGCATATGTGGACTTTTGTTTGGGGAATATATTCGTGTAAATGTTTGTGCAGGGAGCTGTAAGTGTATAGGAAATAAAAAATTAGTTCTCCACAATTGTTTACTATTTTCATTTTATGTTTTTTCTTTTAGTTTAAAACAATACAATTGTCTAACAAAAAACTCTACAGGAAACTGGAATCTGATATTTGATTTGTGATATCAAGGTATAATCTTTATTTATAAATATAAGTCGAATTTTCTGCTGATCAATTTAGGTATAACGATATTATATTAGATTAGAGTCATTACACAGGTCCCATATGGGTCCTCTTCGTCAGGGCCGTCTCTACATTTGTCAGTTTGAAACGGCTTTCCTTGATGCACCATACTAGGAAAGGGCTCTGGAGTGACTTGCCAAACGCCACTCCCACGAAACCGGTGGTCTCGGTGGGGCTCGAAACCGGGACCCCGTGTTCTGAGTCCACCACCTTAACCACTGAGCCACGCAGGATATTGACCACTTGTAAGTTATTACTAACGAATTATAAATGAAGGTGAACTCATTCCATAGGTTTGTTCACATCGTTTGTGTCTAATTTACATGGTGTTCTCTGTTAGACTTATTCACTTTCTTTAATATCAACTCATCATGTTATAAGTTCCCTGAACATTTTTCCTAAAAGAGGTCAATTGTTGTTCAATTTAAAGAGTGGTCATCTGTCTCTTTCTAATAGTAATAGATCTTCTAGAATACTTTGCATTCAGTTTTAAATATTTTATCTAAATATGACTTAATAGTATCTTTATAATATGAGTTTCCAGTGTCGATTCAGTCGTGGCCATTCCATTGATAATCAAAATATTTTTTCTTGACAACAAATCATTTATACATTTGGCTAAATACTTGATTTACGATTTATATAATTCTCAATATATTCAAAGACTTTAATAAAGGTTCGACTTTTAGCCTTTTAATAAAACAAACTTGATCACCCTTTACAATTACTGTCGTCAAATCACTCCTAATACCGATATTAACTCATCTCTTTGTAAGCCTACCAATCCCAACGAACAGCACAGTAAAAAATGATGATTTGTCTTTAGAATTTATATGGGATTGTAGAGCCAAAATAAATAGAAAACTATGCACTAAAGAACATCATGAAGTGGTCTTCAAATAACAGACATGAATAGCTATATATGTAGTATGAAGATAAAATGGATTAAGAACTTGTTTTTACACAGTGATCACTCTTGTAACAAACTAGCAAATGATTTGCATAATATCTATAAAGTTATAAAATTCGGTAAATTTTATAGCACTAAAAAATAGCCATAATTAAAAATGATTTTTTGATTGATGTATTAAAAACGTATGTGTTATTTACAGATAAATTAGATATCAATAAATGGAACCAAGTGTTACATATGACTTGATATAAGAGCATTAAAATAAACTCACACCCGGTTCTCTTTCAAGATCTCTACAACAACAGGTATCATTTAGTCAAAGATAAATTTAGTAAAACGGATCATTTTAAATAATTAATGATATAAAAGAAGAAAGTCGAAACAATATGATATTTATTCATTATTACAGCATAAGAAACAATCTCTACCAGAGTTCATTGGTTCCCTCTAAGCTCCCACATTTATCTCTGTAACGGGCTTAGAAAATAGTCCCACTTTTCCGGCATGGTCACGTGGCCAAAACTGACGTATAGAAGTATACTGCATCTAGCGGCTTGCAAAAAGCGAGCTCCAAACGCAAACTAACGCTCAGATCAATAAAGAAGTTAGTCGAAAGTCCCTTTAGGCGTATCACAATATAAAGACAGATAAGAAAGGACAGTTAGAATAGAATAAAGACATTTATTTACACACAAAGCAGCTTACATTTGAAGCGTGACAGCTTATTGAGTAGAATTGAGGCGACGCTCCGTGCGACTCGAAACCCTCCCCCTCGATCAAAACAAAGTGAATGTCAGCTTCCTTCAGTCAGTTCAGACCTTGACAATACTATTAAGTGGACATAGATCATACTGTTAAGCATCAATAGACTTTTTTGAAAGGGCTTTCTCACATGTTGTGATTTTAACAGTTTAAAATAAGAAGTTTTCTTTCAATAAAATGAAAATATAAATTTCTAAAGTAACAGAAGACCAGATTATTGACAGCTTTCCAATACCATTCTTAAGTATTAAGAAAAGTTTATAAAGAACATTTACAGTGTATGTTGTTGATAATGCAAACCGTTTAACCCTTTCCCAAACAACACATTTTTGACTGTTTCAAATTGAAAGAGTTTGCAGACGACATTTCAAAATGTAATGAAATTGAAAAATATTCTTCAGAAAGAGCAGAAAACCTTGTGGGAAAAGGAAAAATTGCTTGTTACGAGCAATTTCTCCTTTTCCCACAATGTTTTCTAAAGTCGTCTGCAACAAAATGGTCAAATGTCGTTAAATGTCGTCATTGTTTGGGAAAGGATTAACCCTTTACCAAACGCTAAATTTTCGACTGTCCCAAATTGAAAGAGTTTGCAGGCGACATTTCAAAATGTGATGATATTGAAAATAATCTTCTGATAAGGCAGAAAACATTGTTTGAAAAGTGGAAATTGCTCGATAAGAGCAATTTCCCTTTTCCCACAATGTTTCCAGAGTAGTCTGCAACAAAATGGTTAGATGTCTTTTAAGTTTAGATTGTTGTTTAGAGAAACACCAGTTTAAATGGTTTGTGATATCTGCAAAATAAATGATTTTTATCTTTCCTAAATAATTATGATTGGGGTTAGAAAGCTGTCAATAATCTAGTCTTATATTACTTTAGAAAATATGTTGTCATTTCAAAAATTGTAGATGACAATTTTTTCCCGATCTGTGAGATTGTCCTTTTCATATAAAATTATTAATGTTTATTTCACCCAAAACAACTCTCTGAGTTAGTTGCTTTAAAACCATTTTCTTACATCTGCTTTTGTTTTCAAATTAATCAAGTCACACATTTTACATGGAGGAATGGGTGAAGCAGGTGTCCAGATAAAAGGCCTATTCAGCCATAATTGATTCTTTAAATCCTATGTTGTGGGTACTTATTTGAGACATTAGAACGAACAAATGAATCATTAACCAGATCTAACTTATAAAACAGATCCAAGCGTTAATTTATTCAGATCAAAGTCAGCTTTCATTAGCTAGTTTTACTGATAAGAAAGTTCCTATCTCTTTACCTACACCATATTCTTCAATCATACTTTGATATTGCACATGATGGACGCTGTTTCTATTTATTTGGTGATCCTCAGGTGAAACTGTTTTTGGTTGAGTAATTTTGCTATAGTTACTTTTCCATTTTATACAGCAAATAGTATTTATGGTTGAAAGGCTGTCAACTTTTATGAACACTTTTCTGACATCATCTTTCTTGAAATATAATGAATGCAAATCATTATGTATCAACTAGACAATGTTTTTAACAAACAACAGTTTAGCTTATTTGTTAATTCAATATTTCATCATCATATCATTAAACAGTAATATTCTCATGATGAGAACTTGTCTTTTAAAGATTTTGATTGTTGTATGCTGTAATGATGATAATACATGTATATTTTTGTCTTTTAAAAAAGATTATTCAAAGAGAACATTTGAATTATAAAATAAACTCTTACAAGCTGTCATTTAAGTTCCTTTTAACAAGCAACTGTTTGAAAACTAAGTAGCAATTATAACCATATCTGGGGATGCTCCCTGCATTCATCATTTAGTTACTTATTGTGAATTTGTTATAAGCATTTATGAAAGAAACTTAAGAAATAAACTGTTGTCATAATTGTTTTGACATTGCTTAGCAGTTATAAAAACTATGATGACTTTTGATGCAAAGTATGAGTATTGTTCATTCAACTTTAGCTAATATATGTATGTAAAATTCAAAACATATGAAGAAGTAAAGTGAAAATCTGAAATGAAAACCTTAGACCATCCTTTACGCTAAAAAAAATCATATTACTTGCCACCTTTAACCCTATCAATTATCAATTCTTTCTATCATTTTTTTTTCATAAGAGAGGTTAATAATAACTAATTAAACTTGCTCATCATACAGTTCATCCAAATATTCTGAAATTACATACAATTCATGATTTATTAAGTTATAACAATGCTTTAAAAATGTGACCCATTTTCATTGCTATTGAAAGCATTTTGATTAAGGAAAAATCTGGTTATCATTAACAACTTAATCTTTCGTCCAAAAGAGTTTTGCTAAAGGCCCACTTTCTAATTGAGTCCCTCTTCTTATTACAAATTAATATCATGGTAATCAATTATATTCTTTTTCTGCATTGAATGAATCAAATATGGAATGTTTTAACAGTCTCTTGTCCCTTATTAAGATTGTTGACATGGTAAAGTATATGCATTCATTGGTTCAGAAAGAGCATTGGGAGAAAATATAAGGACATCTGAATTGGTAGACTAAATGCTACGTTATGTTCAAATTAACAGAAGCATTGACCAATTCTCTCAGATAAGAATAGTGAAAACTATCCAAATAGTAAGCAACTAAAGATAACATTCGTTACGTTGAAAAGGGTAGAAATCAGTTGAAGGGATTTAATATAACTTGACAATCTGTCAGTCATTTTTCAGTTTAAATCCAATGCTTTTCTCACTGTTGATGGAGGTTGTACCACTTTACTAAAATGCCCCAAAGTGCACTAAATCAAGCATAATTTTGCTTTGATCCATCAACCCGTTTTAAAATAACCACGTCCTCACTCCCTCTCATCCTCAACAACCCCAGCCCTACCCCCACGAAGATTTAACAGCTGTGGCAGTTTAATAGATTTACAGTCGTTTCCCCGAACGACCTTTTCCCCCGTAGTTGATTTATATAGTAATCGAGGAGTCGTTTCCCCGCAATCATTTAAAATAGTGTTTATTATATATACTGCTTAATCAGACATCATTAACGTACATAAGTGATACCGAAAGATGTGTTTCGTGTTTGTTGACACAAAATTACGCTAGATGTCATATTAATAACCAGGATGCTAATTTGATTAGTCGGCAAATTAAAACATATAAAGGGATTATTTTAATTAATATCTATCTTAAAAAAATAACATCAAATGAATGGTGTTAAATTCTTAATCAGACACCTTTAATGTACATGGATGGTGATTATTTATTTGTTTGATGTTTGTTGCTTGTTGAAACATATTCAACTTAATTGTTATATTAATATTTAGCAGTTTAGTTTGTTCATCGTAAGATATATACTATATAAAATGATTGCGGGGAAACGACTCCTCAAATACTATATAAATCAACTGCAGGGAAACGGTCTTTCGGTGAAACGACCGTCATCAGTTTAATAGAGGGGAGAACCAAGGGTGTACATCTTTCTTATTTCTTCAGAATCATTAATGGTTTGTCTATTCTGTTGCACAAAGTATGAGCATACATACATCATAAAGTTACTGGTAAACTATGTAGTATATACAATAAAACACAAGCATAGTTAGAAAAAGGTACTTGCAGTTTATTCAACATAGTTCTTTCCTTTCATCTTTGTCTCTATGCTCATGCCTTTCCTGTAGCCCCAAAAACCATGAACACATTATCCAAATATCCATTTTGTTTCAAACACTGACAGCCTTCAACTTGTGTCTTCTCTGCAACTCTTTTTTAACTCATTCAGCTCTCATTTCATAGCATGTGAAGCCTATTTGGGGTTATTTGGAAGTACTTTTTTAAAAGCACCAACTCATCGATATCTTACATTCGTGGGAGTTTTCAGAACATCGACTTTAAGAGATCTGCGCCCATTCAGATGATTAGAATGTGCCATTTAAGAAGCAAGCTTTTGCCTTATTGCAAAGACAATGATATCACGTATTTTGATGTTTATCTTTGCAAGTGGCAAAATCTTTAAAAACACAGTTGTAAAGTGAAGACATCGGTCCCAAATTCTATATCGTTTTTGTTTACATCACTGGTATCATAACTGTGCGATAACCAATATTTGTTATACATCGAGCGGGAGACCAAAGATGTAAATATTCCGCGGATTGATTTTCAATTGCGTAAAAAGGCTTTAAAATAGTTCTAGCGGAATTCGGTGAAATACATATTTAATTCCTATTGTATGGATAAATTAAAGATAATTTTGACTTAATCATATAGTGCTTTACTTAATTGTATGCATATAACAGTTTGGATCGCAATATTACAGAGTTTGCCACGATTCGTGGCAAAGATGGCGTGGGCCCGTTGCAGAGGTAGTATCCAGGGGACGATAATTCTGCATAGGAGATTGCATAAGAAATGCTGTTAACTCTTTTTTAACAAATCTAAACTTTGTTAAAACAAAAAAAAACTACTTTTAGATTACAACAACCCCTCAATAAATTGTTACTTCCTTTCAATTCTAACAAACTCAAATTCAAATAAATTAACATATAACACTCTCATAAAGAACGAGGATAAACCAACAAGTCAAGATAAGTGGCTTACTCTTTATCCTAATGTAGATAAAGATTGGAAGAACATATCTAGCGATTTCTTTGTTTTAACACGAGATACTTACTTACAATGGCTGCAGGTACGAATTGTACATAGAATTCTTCCGACAAATGTTCTCCGTCAGAAAATGAAAATTAAAGACTATAAAAGATGCACCATTTGCAGAACATACGATGAAAGCCTTCTTCACTTATTCTATGAACGTGTACATGTCAAACCATTACTTCAATATTTATCAAATAAGTTAAAATAAAATACTGAAACTACGTTTTAGATAGGGAGGATCTTTTATTAGGGCTTTGCAAGTTAGAATTCATTACCGACACGTTATCTTTTAACGTAAAACGATATATTTATACTTGTAAAATCAAACAATTTATTCCTTCCATACATGGCCTTACACAATGTTTACGTTTAGCTTGGAATATACATAAGTATACAAACTCACAACCCTAGAGCCACGAACAATGGGCAGATGTAAGACATGTAATACAGAACCAGCCATAACTTCTCGATTTCAAAATTGACAGTTGTTTTAAAAAATATATTTGCCTTCGAACGATATAGTTATACACGTTAGATCTAAGTTTTCATGAAAAATGTCAATATGCTTTTTTAACCTTTTATCTGTCTGTATCTCCTATCTTTCTTTCTCTGTATTTCTTCTCTTTGTCTTTTTGCTCTGGTAAACCAATTGTTTGTCAAATATGTTATGTTATATTGTGAACAAAAAGAGAAATAAAAGAAAATAGAAAATAGATACGTGGTGTGAACCAGATTGAACATTTCTTATAATAAGCAATTATAAAAGAGGAAGAAATGACTTCAAAAGATCTTTTGTCTTCATAACATTTACAGCCATGTGTCTTTTGCCAGCCTATAAAAACAATTGGTCATGACGAAAACGATGTAAATGCCCAAGAGAAATGTGTTTTATCAAATGACATGAATTTGGTTTCAAACTGTGCCGTGCAAATAACGCTCTGTGCACGATACACAAAGGCAGGTGTGTCGTTGATCGAACGTCCTCAAAACCGGACCTAACCCTTTCGAAATATAAGCTGATTTAAGCGTGTCTGAAGAGATTGGAGTTTGTGTTTGTTAACCCATTACTCCATAACAACTCAATTTAAAACAACTGCTATTTGGCTTTTGGTAATCCATTGTGGCAAAAGGATATGAAATGCCCCCATTTTTCAACCTTTCCTTTTGTTGCATGTTCATTTCCCTTCCTTATTAAATATATGTCAGTAGAAAAACTGCTTATCCCAGCAATCGCTTGTTTCCTTCAAATCTTGGATTTCATTTTTTTGACAATTATAATTCTTTATGGCCTATTTGTTATATTAGATTCAGATAACTTTTAAAACCTGACCGCTCGCTTCACTTTATCATACACGAAGAGACAGAGCGGTGTTGTAAAATTGACTTCAACGTTATATACACTGTTATGTATTGTAGAATAAAAAAATGTCGAAGAAGAACGGAATCCCTTCAATAACTTGATTAATGTCGACTAGCGACAAATCTTATAATCGCAATGGTGAATTGAATTGATTCGTCTGCATCTACTTTTTCATTGACAAAGCAAATAAGTTCGTAGACAATCAAGTTTCTTTCAAAACATTCTTGTTTAGCCTATAGCCACAAGTTAGTCAAATCCGTAAGAAATACAGAATATACTTCACAAAGTGGATTCGTAGAAAGATGATGTCATGCAAGTGTGGTAGTTAAAGTGCACGTTTATCAAATGCATACACAAGTTTCTTTGAAAATTTATCAAATTGAAATACATATCTTGAAATATTTTGAACATAGCGCAAATAGGATATTCCAAGGACATCTTAAATATTTAAAAATGAGGAATAATTTCTCGTGCATTGTTCCATGCTCTTCACAAATGTGCCATTGGGAATCGTCTTTGTTCCTAATTGGCACCTCATTTAATCATACGTGTCGGTTAGTTTAATACATATAGCACTACATAAGGTTAATCAAGTACAAAGCACCAAGGTGTTAAGATCAGTATATAATCATATTTGCATCGATTGTGAAACAAGTTCTTATAACCTAGATAAATCACTCTCGATTCTTCTTCCTGGATACCCAACCAGTACTAGCACCGAATGTGGATTAATGAAAGGTCGCAATGCAGAACCCGATACTCACATGATTAGAACCCACGATCCTCGTGTCCCAAAACCCATGCTATACCCCCAGACCACTGTCCTCCCCCACTTTCCTCAAAGTTTTTAAATGGATAATGGTGTATCACTAACCTAATAAGAAAGCCCAGTTTGCCTCTTAATGACCCCACGGTAAGAGCATAACTGCATCAAGAATCGTGATCATATCCCTTTATTGAGGTTTTCTTTTGCAAAACAGCACAGCTCGATGCAATGTCTTGTGTTTCTATTCAAGTGAATAATTTCCTATCCTTAGAAAAAAAATAAGTCAACCACATTCCATAAGCGTATTCAAAAGTGGATGTTCTCGAAAGCAAACTTAAGCAACCATGTATTTGATTAACGTAGTGATCTTACCCAACCTTTCACTTTTATCAAAGAAGATATACCTCTCATACTGATAACCCTCCAGACCACTTTACAGGATACATTCAAATATGTGTGGCAAACTGGTGAATTTCAATCCAATTGATGAGAGAATTTGGTTATTTAATCTTTTAACTATATATATATATATATATGTATATATATATATTGCCTTGACAATTTAAGTTTGTTGAACTCGTTTCTTCAATTTAGTTATCTCATTGCTTCTCCTCAAAACGGCATTCGTTGACATTGAAGCACATTAGACAATACGGTTTGCTGCAAAACCTATCTGAGAAACGCCATCTTTAGGAAACAATAAGGCGAATTGGATAATAATCCGAAGCCCAACCCGATAACCGTTCTTATTCGAGGACACACATCTCTTTTATTATATCATATTTCTTTTATGGATTCCAAAAGCAAACAAAACATGAAAGTAAAACACGATAACAAATGTTGTGCCGCACTATGTCATTGGTCCCACATGACATTGCTGACAGGGCAAACGACAAATAGTAATATTCTTTTTCAGTATTAAGTTTAATCTTTCACAGACATACAGATACATTAGCACATATAATATATAAATAACAATCAATACTTATGCAACATAAACCCTCAAAATATATGTTCAAATAGTATCTTATAACTTTATTAACGTGTATCACATATGACAACATGCCAATTCTTATACATAAGAAAAAATCAAAGATGGTTATAAAGGCTATGAGAAAACATCGTTTTATTGTAGGTCAGCAGGGAAACTTGTATGCAAGAGTGAATATAAAACAAACATAACTGTATAAAAAAAATCGTGAACACGAATACACAATGAGACAAAGAAAAACAAACATTAGAGATACTTGACAATTTTAGCATAAAAAAACTAACTTGAATTAGACCATGCCCGTGGTCTGTCATACATGTGTACACGGTCTGTATTTTGCTATAGCACAGAACAAGAACCGGGTGTTTTGATATTCGAAGTATCGTATTTGAGCATTTCTTTTGTAGCTGGTACGAATCAATTGTTTGTCTCAGATGTGTTGAATTAATGTTCTTTCAGTCAATAAGATTAAAGATATCAGAAGGGGAAAGCAAACGAATATCAGTTATCAGTTTCATCATGTGACCAATAGGCGGTGTATTTGGTTCTTAAAATTGGTTCGGATGTAAAATATCCGTAGTTTGATTTATGGGTTCAAATCAGTCGCCGTTCAAAGAATCTTAACCTATGTCTTATCGTAAACTAAACTTTAACGCTTGACTCATTGTCAACATAATTCCAATATAAGTACTGGTGTACAACAACTTTGAATGGTACCTTCGTCTTCTGATATTTTTACTTTTTCCATATGATTTGATACCACTCCTTGATAATTGTGACACGGATTTAGTTATCAATCGGACCACTCCGAGGTACGTTTACAACTACAATAAACAGTTTTTAGAAAGGGACTCTGGAAACTTAATAACTCATGGTATGTGATCGATTTGTATTGAATACATTGAAAAGAAAATAGACATAATATTCATACAAAATTGTTATTTGCCTGTCTACAATAGAGACTATGTACTTAAAATGGATCGATTACAATTCATACTTGATCATCAAATCTTTAATTTACTCTTCTCACGGAAACACGTTTTGAATCTGTTTCATATTCATGTTTTATCGAAAAGACAGAGATATAAAAATTCAATCAGAAATCTACACTTTATAATTAAACATCAACGAAACAAAAATCCAGAGAGTCTTATGATTACAACCAGAAAAAGAACTATTGAGGAATGATAACCTAGATTTGTGCTGCGTTATATATCAAACAAATTGGGTTGAAGTCGAAAATAAGTGTTCATTGTTATCTGAGAAATTCAGGTTTTAGAATCAACTTTCATTTCTACATTTGAGAAAAGATGATAACCAAGTTGATCAAAATGCGATCTTAGAAAAGACAGAAAGTTATTATGAACCTGTATATACGGAAAACGCAATTGACACAAAGTATTACTCATAACTAAGAAAATAACTCCAAGATTGCATTGTTAAAAGGCTATCAGACAAAATGAATTAAGATTGAAAGGGCATAATACAATATAACAAAGTAACGAACACTCTTTGAAATATGACAAAAGATAAGATGTCCAGGAAGCAACGATTTTACGTGAAATTTAAAAAAAGAAACTTTTTGATAAAACATATCTTTTTGGTGTAAGAACAACATATGCTGCATTAATAAATGGATTTTTATTTTAACAAAAATTAGAAACAATAACATTACACACAAAGAAAAAAACACTTAAGTAGTACCTGGTAAACTGGAGAGCCACTACCTTATTAAATATAATGGACAAACTTGCTTATGGCAGCATCGATCATATATTACAAAACTAGTCACAGAAATATCATTTCAAACTGCATCGTATTACATTATAAGAACACATTATAGTTGGTGCCAATGAGCTTACCATCCATTAATATTACGACAAAACCCATATAAGAGTAAGACTGCAAGAGAAAAATACTTTCAAAGGCATATTTCTAACTTAGACTTCAATTTAAAAAGATGTTCCCAAACAAACGAACTAGAAGATTCTTTAAATGATACATTCATTTCGGTCAGCACAATATACACATATTGCATCATTGGAATCGGTACATTTGTACATTTTCAAGCAACTTTCGATTCCCTTTCTTTTGATTTCATCGAAAAAGAAATTCAAGCTATTTCAACTTTGAATAACGGTATAACTTAATATTTTACTCAAATTGAATGTTTCAAAAACAGCTCTTTTCTTTGTTATGTGGTTGGGTAGGGGAATAGGGCTCTCAATTGGAAAGTGTTCTTTAAGTATCTTTAAGGATGGATATTAAAAGTAACCTTAAAACAATTTGTAAAATCGCATGTTGTGTTCGGGTTCAACAAGTGCACAAATATGGAAGTAAGGGGTCAATTTTTAATTAACATTGGACTCTGTATTTATTTGAATGGTGTAAGTCGCAGGTTTTCATAAGTGCTCGAAGTCGGCAAGGCTGGTGTTTTTTCATCTGAAACAAGATAAATATTCAGTTAATATTGTTATATCAATTACACGGTTTTTCTTCCAACATTTAAAAGAAGCAAAGAATAGTACGATTGCAAGTTCGTCATTTGATCGTCCCTGTATTGCATTTGATCGTCCTTGTATTGCATTTGATCGTCCACATTATCACACCATGTCAAAGTTGATTCGAAACCGACCATTCTATACTCGGTAACACTGGATTGAAACAAATATTTCGGGCATACTATTTGTGTACTATTGTATTATGCTTTGAATTCTTAGTATTCTAACCAATACACACGGCTGATATATCTAGGTTCGACCCCTTTTTATAAGGCGAACGCGTCTCCGTTTTTTACGATATCTTTCATGAAAAGGTTATACAGTTTGGATAGTTTTGATACATACCATTGTTTCGATTGAGAGTGCCATATGCATGTTCGGTGGTTGAACTTGGGTTAAGGTCTTCATACGGACCACTTGAACTATACGTTTGAAGCTCGTCGTACGTATCCCTATAGAGAAATTAAGCTTTTATCAAACGTCTTACAAGTTGAACGTTACTGTACCACATGACTTGTCAACGTGTAAAATTCGTGTTGTTGTAGTTTTATGTATTTCAAAAAGGTTAATACAGTTTTCATGCAAAATGTGAAAAGTTAATTAGAACAGAATTCTGGGTAAACCTAGGCTATTAGTGCATCTATTCATGCACAAGACTCATTCAAAATTAGCTGCTTCACAAAATAAGTGATTTAAGACAAATGGACAAAATCGTATTAATTCCATTTTTTACAGAAGAGATTGCTTTATTAGTTGTAGTTTCTAATTCCAGTGAATTGTTGAGATACAATCAAAGTGGTAAATAATGTAGATGTTGTACCCACAGAAGTGTTATCGTATGAGTTCCCACGGTTTACGCACGATAGAACGATAGAAGTACGACCAATTTACGATCTGCGCTGTGTGCTTTACGATATTCGAAAGGGCGGCTGTCTTACCTATCTGATTCGATACGATCCGATACGTTCTTTATCTGATAAACGATCTCTGATGTATGATGCACTTTATACGATTCACGATGCACGTTAGAAACGTTGGACGCATTACTTGCATTATTTACGTATATGTTTGCTAAAATGGCGTGCCCTTAAAACTGAAACTGCCATGCTGTAATGTTCTCCGGTCCGCACAGGAACGACGTATCCAACCAATCTTAACAAAGAAAAGAGATACTAAAGAACATATGGATACTCTCTTCAATGTAAAAGAAATCATAAGAAAAATAACATTCAGTGAAAAATCATTTTGTGTCCATGGAAATTAATGGAATCATCCTGTGATAGACTACATATTTTTTTTATAGTTAAATGTTTATATTTTGGTTTGGTTTATTCTTCGTTTGTTTTACAAAAAAGTACTCATCACATGCCTGATGAAAGTAAACAAGTATTTGTTTTCCTGTGCCCAAATACAATGAGTGTGATTTAATTTAGCGAAAAGCCACGACCGTGTCAATGTATTGAAAAACTTACCATCGTGTATGGTACCAGGGCTCAGCCCTTGAAGAAATACTATTTGTAAAATACGGTTAATGTTATCTGATAAATGAAACACGTTATACTATGCATGTATACGTTCTCCATACGATACGATAGATCAGGTTCATTTTGTCTATTACGATCCGATGCGATATGATAAGGTGTGGTTCCTTTGTGATCTAATACGTTACGCAACGATATGGTACGAGCGATAAATGCTAGAAAAATGTCGAAATGCATGACGACTGTCATATTTAGAGTTATTGATAGATAAACACAGACATAGATTGCTTTGTTGTGTATAGAGAAAGTTTTTAACTACCTGCTTGTATTGTAGTATTCATTTGTCCCGCTATGTCCATGTGTTCCTTGAAAAGAAGTACAAATCCAGATAAACAAGTGCTACGTTTTAACTATTCATGAAACATTATGCACTTGCATACATAAGATAAATTATTTACACATATTTATATATAGTATTCATGTATCTTATAAATGCCATTATTGAAGTAAACCACTAAAACATAACTGCACTTAGCTGTAAATTTACGAACCAGTGTTGCTAATAACTTAAAGGCAAGTATTTAATACTTCCTACCACTATGTGATCAATTCAAAAGAATAATGAAGTGATCAAGCGATGTACAATACATTGTAGTATATCAACCACAAGGTAAAGAAGTAATGAAGGACAGACATATATCTGATTCATACTAAACCATATAACCTATAATAGATGGTCTCTAGTGGGTTATAAATCTTACATAAGGATTGAGAAAGAAACTAATTGAACTTTTAAGATTAAGTAGATTTTACCTGTGGTTGGATCATGAAGGCCATGTCCATCAACCTTGTGTCTGGAACAAAATACAAAGATTACTTGTGTCATCATAAATGACGCAATACCAACCATTTGGAAAATGAAATTATCATAGGGTTTCGCATGTAAGCATAGAATGTAGAATGATTGTTTACGAATATAAAAAAAAGAAGAGTGTGAGTATTGTGTCATGTTTTATTCATATGATGAAATCGACACCAAAATCGAATTGACCAGCTTTTTGCTTTAAGTGACAGTTAGTATCCTTTTGTACTGGATTGGCCTAAAGGTTAAAACATTTTCAATCATTAAGTGTTTGATTTCAATGCGTTTTTATTGAGATGTATCGGAATGTACTTTTCACTATAAAGTTTTTGACTCAAAACGACCAAATATAATTTAATACATGTGTACCATCGTTACCAATCCTGACCAACATGTGTCTTTATCTAAATAATTTAATTGGATCTCAAAAAGATTTTAAAAAAAGAGAGATTTCCAGCAATCAATGGGTACCTTTAATTATTTCACATTAAAAATCACGCAACCTCTTTGAGCTTAATGAAAATCGTACTCATTTATTTTGAAATCGTGTTTCAACCAACTATCGCACACAATGGTTTGACGGTCAACACATAGTTTGACAGTACAACACACTTATGTAAGGCAAGTCTTTCTAATCACATTGTTTCGTCACTATTTCTCATAGGTTTTGCTTCGATCCTTTGTTGTTAACATTGGTATTGATTAGCTACATATATCGAATTCATGTTAAGGAGCACGCGGATTTACTCTGTGTAAACGGGTTGGTTTGCCTCTATGAGTATAGGGCTGTATAGGATATGTTGGTTACTCATAAGTTGTCATTAAGAAATTGGTTCGTGTAACTTCACCATAGGATTATAGATTTTATGTCAAGTTGTATCTAGTTTTTTTATTTCATGAGTCGATGTTTAGAGACGGTCTAGTTGAACACTTGTTAAACGTGTTTGGATTAATAATGGTGTATGTGACGTATCTGTTAAAGGTCATATTTCCCGATAAACAAAATTTTCTTTAATTATGGTTTTTGAATAAGGTTATGGTTTCGTTATGACGGAGGTAATGAATTTTTTCTCATACAGAAGCGAAAAATGTTGTTTTTGACTACATTTATTCACCTTTATCGATTTTTGTGAATGACTTATCTCCCTTGTTGTGACGTCATTTGTGCTTCAAAGTCATATGAACTATCAGTAAGAAGAATCTAGTTCTCGGTAACGACGGTGTTTTTGCACAAATTTCGGACATTTTAAGTGTTTTGGGAAACGTAAATTGGATATTGAATATGGTATTTTGACAGGTCTTCTGGTGTTATTCTGCTTTTGGTAGCAGGGATGCGAGTTTCTCCCGTTTTCCGACGAACATAAAAGCTGCAAAAAGTTTCGATAAGTAAACTTGACCGTGTTTACTTTACAAAGAAGCAAAAGATATATTCCCCAAACAAGAACAGTAGGCTGTGTTACTTTCACTTCGAAGACGGCAAGTTTACGCATTGTTAGGCGTTTTCAGAGAATTGATTTTATTGATCTTTAAATGATCGGACTCAATTCAAAGTAATTTATACAAGTGAAGACGCTTCAAATTCATTCTACTTATTGAGTAACCGTTTTATTTCCCTGAATTGATGTTCGTGATAAAAACAATTCCTGACTGTTAGTTTGGGGTGTTAAAGCCTCGTGTAGTCTTGCTAGATCTTTATATAGAATTTGCACTGTGTAAATGTAGATAAATTCAAGAAAAGGATAAATCACGTTGATTACACCTTTTTTGAAAGTTAATTTCCTTGAATGACTCTCTTACTCGCCAAGCTAGTTTTGTTTGGAACAGTTTAACTATGCTACATATATACTTAGTCAGGAATACTTAATTAGGCTGCTTTACGATTATATTACGTAAGAATTCAAAGGGTTGCAAGAATATGTTAATTTCATCCAACATCATAAGTTATTGTATTGCCATGTCTTTGGGTTTTAAACGCTTAAATGCATCTTGTTCTTATTTGCAAAACTTGTTTTATGTTTTAACATAATCGTAAAAACGTTGCCATTGTATGATAACAAACCGATTAAAACAAGCAAGTTTCTTTGATCTGCCGATGTCTTTGAATGAAAATTCAAAATAATGAATATTTGATATCCGCAAACTGTCTCTGGACTCATCAACGCAAATGATAATGGGTTCGATCTTAACTTAAGCGTCTGCTTTTCGGAATTATTTAAATCACACACCTCATTTTTTTGCCATTGGTGATATTGGTTTAAATGACGTATGTCACACTGAAATACAGGTGTTCAAACATGATAATTACAAATTTATATTGGTAATTTAGTAATAAGATCACTAAATATATAATTTACACATTTTAACATAATCTCTTTGTTTACAATTTAATTGATTATTGTCAGTATACCTCACATACAAAGGGTCAATCAACAAACATCGGACATTACAAGGATTAAGGATCGTGATGCAAATTAACACCAATCTGCCACATTTGCACAGTATGTTTCAAGTCTCAAGCCCTTTATTGTTTAGGCGAAAGATAGCCTCTGGCGTTAATCTCTTAAATAGCTCTGTTGTTAATTAACAGGTCTGACACGTTCTGCTATTCCAGACATGAAATAACAAGCGGCAAATCTCACACTTTCAATGCGCGGCAATTAAATTCATCTAAAAAATCCATTGTTAAGATATAACCAATTAAGACCAAACTCTCACAGGATGTTTGGATTGATAAGGTGTCAGTACATATTTATCTCTCAATGTGACTTACGTCGGATACTTTGTCGTTATGATATTCAAAGAAGTGAACATGTTGTCTTTTCTATTAGAATAGTTTGACACTTCAATAAGTATATGATAATCAGTATTCACCAAAACGGTATTAACTCTATGTTTTCAACAAAAAAAAAGTTTTAACATCAAAATCAAGTTTTGTCAAATTGATATTTAAATTACAAAATCATGAAAAATAAATTCAAATATGTTTATTTAAGGTTGTTAATAAAATAAACTATGACGACTTTTTTGTTTTAGCTGTTAATTATTAAACCTGTCCGAAAATTAAATGCTCAATATGTTATGACTACTTACACGAGAAAACGAACATAAATGTAAAGTGAATATGAAGAACAATTCTTAAGTCAAAACAGTTGATCTAGAAAGACGACATCGGAATCAATTTTGAAATCAATGACCTTTTACTGGGGATGGAGTTACTGGAAAGTTGCCGCATGATTTTAACAAATACTCTTGAATGTGCCAGTGTTTAGTTTTGAAATTTGGATGTGTGGTGAAAATGTGAGTTAAAGGATAACCTTCGAATCACAAGTAAGTTGATGTGTGGTAAAAATGTGAGTTAAAGGATAACCTTCGTATCACAAGTAAGTTTGGTTATAATACGGTTTGTTTGTTAGCAATTTATGATCTTCTCCCGTTTCATTTCATGTATTGATAAGACAATGAAGGGTGAATTTGACAGTCAATAGTTATACGATGTACGGTTTTAAGACAATTCAATTATTCAGATCTATGTCTTTGTTTACTACTCAATTAAAACCTTAATGCTAATACACGATCATTGACGAAAAAGTACTCGTGTTTTTTTTTCAACAAATATTAATAAAAATAGCTGTTTTCACAAATATCGTCAAAATTTCAAGCCGATTCTTACATATGAAAACATTTACAAATCCTTTCAAATTTACGCGTTATGTCACTTACTCTTTTTTTCAGAAGAATATTCTTATAATATGAAACATATTCAATAAAGAAAATGCACTGTCAATCCAAACATTGACTTACGGATTGCTATTTCGAAGAGAATCATCACACTTTCAAGCCGTTCCTTTCATATGAACGCATTGACATATCCTTGTAAATTCACGCGTTAAGTCACTAATTCATTTTTTTCAAATGGCTATTCTTATAATATGAACAATATCCAATATAGAAAATTCACTGTCAATCCAAACAATGACTTAAGAATCATTTATTTCAAGGAAAATCGTCCAAATTTCAAGTCGTTCCTTTCATATGAACAGGTTTAGCCTACGCAATGACAAATCCATGCAAATTCACGGGTAAGTTATTAATTTATCTTTTTTTCAAATTGATATTCTTATAAAATGAATCATATTCAATAAAGAAAATGCGCTGTCAATCCAAACAATGACTTTAGGATCGTTTATTTGAAGAAAAACACCAATTCTAACCAGCGATCGCTCTTCACGCCCTTTACATGGCGCATTCAGTGGATCACGAGTGACGTCACAGCAAAGGGAAGTAAGTCATACGAACTTTTATTAATCGGTGCGCTATGACGGTGATTTATGACGTAATGCGTTATGCTAAAATGTTGCAAATAATTTCAATGTGCTTCTTTTTCTTCATATTTTAATTTTATGAAATAAACCCAACCTGTACATATGACCTTTAAGTATTCCTATACCATTTATGTAGATTATGGAAATGGCATGATATCATATGTTACCATTAATCTTATACTTTGACAGAACTTTTAATCCAAAGTTATTGAATGTAGCAAAATGTTCAAGCTTAAAACGTACCTCTGTGAATCTGCCGATTGTCCTGAAGTATAAGGTTTAAAACAACATTTGCAAAGTTATTTGTTGG
Organism: Cerastoderma edule; assembly: GCA_947846245.1. Lineage (NCBI taxonomy): Eukaryota > Metazoa > Mollusca > Bivalvia > Cardiida > Cardiidae > Cerastoderma > Cerastoderma edule. Next base: position 878,509 of record OX401420.1, on the reverse strand, counting down.
ATTACCGTAAAGACGTACCTGCAATTTGATGAATAATGCATATCGGATTCTAGCTTATGTGTAAAGTATCGTAAAATGATGGAATCTTCCATTCGAAGAATGTGGGCCTTGGATTGTTCTACCAAGATACTGTTGATATCAAATTGAATAATAATTATAAATTTATTTATTTATTTTATTTATTTCAAATAGCAGGCATGTCGGCAACACTTTGCCATTGGCCTTAACAATATATAAATTTACGAAATATAGCAAACATTACAAAGCAATAGAAAACATAGTAAAATAACATGTACTTTTCACAGAAAGCAAATACAAAATTAAATATAAAAAGAAAACAAGATACCCGATGGAATGACAGAAGAATTTAACAATAATTGATACAGAAAGAGTAATAGTTTACGGTTCATTGCTTCTAATCCTGAAAGCATCCCTTATAAATTTTGCAGTATTAAGTACACTACATCTGTTTTCTTATGACATAATGTTGTTGAATTTATTTACAGTAGGAAAAGAGGTTAATTTAAGATAGTCTGTTCGTAAATCGCTGTACTTTGGGGAAATCATTAAGAAGTGATACTCCGTTTCAACTTGACCCGAATTACACTGTTTACAAAGTCGATCGTTTGTATTATAATGTCTACCAAGTTCTATTTCTAGCATGTGACATCCAACTCTAAAACGTATATATTTCTTTCTAAGTTGCAAAATTTGTAAAATATCCAAATACTTCTCATATTCAAAGTTAGGTTTGTAATTTTTATAATAACATAGTTGTGTCATGTTATTTAAGTTAGCTCTCCATTCTTGTATAAATTGATCTTTTAATCGACTTTTGAAAATATAACTATATTTAAAATCTGAATTGAAATTTTAAAGTGCATCAGTGCAACCCACACTGTTTAATAATTTCGAATAGAAGAAGCCCAATTTTTGGCATTCAAAAGATTGCTTTGCTTGGAGTATGCTTCATGAATTAATGAGTCTGGATTCATCATTATCTTTATCCAGTAATTAAGCGCCCTTTCTTTACAAACAATAGAAAGGGGAATTTGATCTAACTCGCCTAATACAGCATAATTTGTAGATAGTTTATTAACATATTAAATGTGTTTGCAGAATCTAATATGAATTTTATCAACTTCTTTACATGTATAAATACCCCAAATATTTAATCCATTCAGAATAATCGGTACGACCATAGTATCAAAAAATGAAAAACACCGTAAAAGTCATTATGCTTTGTGCAAAAGGTTTGGAAACATATTGTTTTGGATTTCTAATCTTTTAAAGATGTTTATAGATGAACTATGTATATCAACGTCTCTCTGCCAAAGAAGTGTGCTCACGATAAATGCTCTGAAATGATACAGTTTGGTTCTCAAATCCGAAGGTAAACTATGATCAGTGTCAGGAACTTAGTAGGTCATCAGGAAAATGCTATTGTATCTTAACTATGCATATGAGTTAGTAGTTGAGAAGCGTATTGTTTAAAGCAGATGCTTTTGTCCAACTGTCCAGGACCGAATTAACCACCAATAGTTCAGAAAGTGTTCTTTCGGCTGTACTTATATACCTTAAACACAGTAGTGAACTATTCCTGAAATATAACCGAGGACTTTTTAAAGATACAAACCTCACTTTTTAAGAATTCTCTTTTTTTAATATTCCATTTGTATATCAATATATTTTCGAAGTTAACATTTTACACTTACGTGATTTGTTGGCCGCCAATCGTCTAATAAACACGACAAGAAGAACAGCAACAACAAGGAGAATCACAGTTGCTGCTCCTGCAGCACCTCCTATGATGGCTGCGTTGTTTGATGACTGGAATTCTTCTATGGCTGGAGCATGAATATAATACATGTTGTGAATTTTATTAAAGTTACAATCTCGCATATAGCTATTATATCTATTAGAATAAAACATCTTTTCGACGAAGAAATTGCATTAAATATATGTATATAATCGGTTCTATACAACTAGAAAATTAACTTGCATTTCAATACCATCACGTTTATAATCCTTTGACAAAGATATCCATTTGATAAAAACTTGTTCAAGCGATTTTATATAATGCTTCAATCCTGAGGCATAATCAAACTTGGTAAAAGCATCTGGGAAGCAAAATATATGATAGGTCGACACTGTTTTTATGTCTCACTAGGAAGTTTTTTAAGAAAACAATGATGCAGCCATTCATTATCTATCAAAGCACTGAAATGCTCGAAAGTTAATTCAACTTTCCATATTAAAAAGTAAAGGATTGCAGAAACTTCAGAACTAAAAGGAAAATTGTCATTTACTTAAATCCTTAATTTGAACTCATGATTTACAAACAGTTTTTAAATATCAGAACAAAAAAGAAACATTCAAATTTCATTTACATAAAATCTTTCTTATGCTTTCCATGGCGGCCTAGATAGGTCAACATGTATTTGTAAACCATTTACAGTTTATTTCTGCGAACTATTTGCTTTCAGAATCTTTTTGCATGAAATACATACCGCCAATTTAATTGAGTGAGATATATGGATGACAGAAGAAATTCTCTTTCATTTACCTTGTGCAGTGGTTATATTCAATGTCATCGTTTTAGAGCTGTTGACCAACCCATTGCTTGCAAACATATACACGTTGTATAATGTGCTGGGGTCCAAACCGGTTAGTGTCACAGGAGGACTAGAAACAATAATGTGGCTCCACGTGGAATCTGACGCCTTTTTATATAGGATGTAAAATACTTGTCGAACTCCTCCATTAAACCCGGGCGTCCATTTAAGAACAGCTGTTGTCGTTGTTCGTTTCTCCTCTATATGAACAAAGTTTTCTGGCACCTGTGGTTTATCTAGAGAAATTAAAGGGGTTTTAGGCAAAATGAGTTCTCACGTGGTTATGATTGTTGGTGTCATATGTCTGCAACGGGACACTTTTAATTGGCAAAGTGTCTAACATGGTTATGTTTTTTTTTTTTTTTTTTTTTTGGTCAATATAAAAGCTTGTACGATAAGTTTTACAATACCGCATTTCTGCGAGACTGTGTTCGAGAGATTATGCCAGAATATTGATAGTTTCTCACCAAAATTATCCCAAATCAAACAAACATAATTGTGTTTACCTTTATAAACGTTTAGTACTTACTTTCAAATGCTTTCAAATCATTTTATTTACAATATATGAGGCCTCCGGCCCATAATACAAACACAATTTTTTTACAATAGTTCCCTGATATATATGTTACATGATTATTAAAAAGCATTAACATGCAATTTAGAATTAATTATTTTCTGTTTAAAGAGGTCTGTAGCAGGCATATCGAACATATGTATACAAATATATAAGATAACCATATGAAAAACTGCGTGAAAATAATGTGAGAAAAGGAGAATTCGCCTACAGCGAGCGAATACTCCCTTTGTCACAATGCCCTAAATGGTTGATATATTTGTTAAGTCAGCAGCAGACAGATTGAACACTTATAGACAAACTGACCGAACACAGATAAAGCTGTGTTCATGCTTAATGAAAGCTGGAAATATTGTGGAAAAGGAAGGATCCACTCATGGAGAGCTAATTCCCCACTTGCCCCATTTCTTCCTAAGATTGTCAAAATGGTCGCAGCTAACAACATTGAACACATCGAGTCAAAAGATCAAATTACAAAATTTAACATTGCTTTATCCCTTTTTACAATAGAAGTATCTTATCTCGAAATATTCCTGTTGTCACAATGCTTTCAAAAGTTGTCTGTAATGAAGGATGCAGCAGGTGTTTCTGAACACAGCTAGGTAGATGAACAATATTTATATAAAGCTGAGTGAATTCTTAATACAAGACGGATAACATTGTGACGAAAGTATTCGCTCACAATGAGCGATTTCTACTTCTATCACAATACCATCATTGCTTATATTTTGCGGAGTCTGCAGGAGATAATTTTGAACACATCTAGGTAACAATGTAAAATGTATAGTAAAATGTTTTACAGCTTTATAAAAAGTGAAGACTCTGCGACCAAGGAATACGCTCATGATCAGCTAGTTCTTCCCTTATCGCAATATTCTCAAAGGTTGTCTTTTTAAATTCAGTTTTAGGGCATTTTAACCCTTTACCAAACGGCAATTTTTGGACTGTCTCAATTTGAAAAAGCTTGCAGACGACAACTCAAAATGTGATAAAATTGGAAAATAAAGGTCCGATAGGGTAGAAAACATTAAGGGAAAAGAATATCCCGTATAGAACTGGTGTAATCCAGGGTATATGTAAAATATCTGAGTCAATGATGAGACGACGCCTTAAGCCCATATTTCAACAAAGAATATGTAAATATAATTGAAGTGGTATTTTTCCCCCTCTTTGTCATTGGGCTTTTGGGTAAATACATTTGAAAGATGCTATAATCCTGTATTTTTCGCTGCTTTTTCAAGATTGATTTTTTGGTTATGTATCAGTTTTCTAACAATCGCAAAAAACTCATCGTTGAACGACTTTTCGTGCCTTTCATTTATTTTTTCATTTCTTACAAACATGCAACTTTGTTTATACTCTTTGTGTTTTTCCTTCATGTTTCACTTCCTCTTACTCATGAACCTATACTGTTGTTTATACTTTTTTAATAGTTTGAATATGTATTGTCAAAATATAAATCAGTCTGTAGTTATATTGGATATATTTTTCTCAAAAATTGAACAGTTTAAATACAAAACGTTTATATGGCAGATAACTGCGAAATCCTTTCACTGAATTGCAGAGGTCTACGGGGAGTTCATAAACGACTTCAAATTTTTAATTTCTTAAGGAGTATCAAATGTGACTTATGCTGCTTACAAGACACTCATTTTACTTTAGATATGAAGACAAGAATTTACGAAGAGTGGGGATCTGAATGTTTTTTCAGTTTCGGAACCTCGAACTCAAGAGGCGTAGCAATTTTGATATCGAAAAATGTAGATTTTAAAGTTCATCAGAATATTATTGATCAAGAGGGTAATTATGTCATACTTGATTTAACTTTAAATGGAAATAAGATAACAATAGCCTCACTCTATGGTCCAAATAATGACACACCTTCTTTTTATGACTCTATTTTCGATCATATAGATCAAATCAATAACGATTCCTTTTTACTTTGTGGAGATTTTAATGTAGTCCAGGATCCAATTCTAGATTACTATAATTACAAACATCTTAATAATAAGAAAGCACACGACACATTACTAAAACATATCGAAAGTAAACAATTAGTTGACCCATATCGCGAACTATACCCAAACAAAAAACGTTTTACGTGGAGGAGGACAAATCCTATTAAACAAGCAAGGCTTGATTTTTTCTTCTCTCTCCAGTACTAGCTCATAATATTGAAAACACTGATATATTGCCAAGTTTACAGTCAGATCATTCAATAATAAAGTTAAAGTTAAGATTTAACAACTTTAGTCATGGCAAAGGACTATGGAAACACAATACATCCCTACTCAAAGATATTGAATATGTTAGAACAATTAATCAGGTAATAGAAGATATAAAACTACAATATGCTCTACCAGTGTATAATTTAGATAGATTAATTGATATACCAGATAAAGATATTCAATTTATTATAGATGATAAACTTTTTCTTGATACATTACTTATGGAGATCAGAGGAAAATCTATCTCTTATGCATCTTTTAAGAAAAAACAGAATCTTCAACATGAAAAAAACATTTTAGAGAAAATCAAGACAATTGAAGAAAATTTAACAGAAGAAAATTCAGAAACACTAAATATTCTAAAACACGATCTAAATATTTTGCACGAGAACAAACACAAAGCCTTTTTGATAAGATCAAAATCACAACAAATCATCGAAGGAGAAAAACCAAGTAAATACTTCTTAAGCTTGGAAAAACATTATGCAATATCGAAAACAATGACAAAATTAATAAATGATAATGGGGAGGAAATAACTGATCAAAAATCGATATTGAAAGAAATTTCTAAATTCTATAAAAACTTGTATGACGCACAGCATGGATACAATGATTCTGAATACAAAGAATATGTAAAAGAATTAGAACATCCGAAATTGACAGTTAACGAATCAAACCACTTGGAAGGGCTTATTGATCTTTCTGAAGCCACAAACGTATTACAAAACATGAAAAACAACAAGAGTCCAGGAAGTACTGGTTTTTCTGCTGATTTTTACAAAGTCTTTTGGAAACGAATTGGTACCTTTGTTATTCGTGCTTTAAACTGTGCTTTTTTGAATGATAAATTGTCTCTAACACAATCGCAAGGTATAATTACTTGCATTCCAAAAGGTGAAAAACCCAGACAATACATAAAAAATTGGCGCCCGATTACTTTACTCAATACTGTTTATAAGATTGGCTCTGGGTGTATCGCAAATAGAATTAAATTGACTTTAGATAAATTGATCAATAGTGATCAAACAGGTTTTATTAAAGGTAGATACATTGGAGAAAATACACGATTAATTTATGATATTATGCAATATACAGAAGAAAAGGATATTCCTGGATTACTTTTGTTAATCGACTTTGAAAAAGCTTTTGATTCATTATCATGGTCTTTTATTGAGAACACTTTAAAATTATTTAATTTTGGCCCAGATATACAGAAATGGTTTAATATTTTTAATAAAACTTCAACTTCAGCAATTATGCAGGCTGGTTATCTGTCTGACTTCTTCTCAATCAGAAGGGGTTGCAAGCAAGTGGATCCGCTTTCAAGTTATATTTTTATAATGTGTGCTGAAGTTCTATCTCTAAAGATCAAAAATAATAACAACACTAAAGGTATTAAGATAAATTCTACTGAGCATAAACTTTCCCAGTTCGCAGATGACACAACAATAATTCTAGATGGCTCTGATACTTCTCTGAATGAAACACTAGACACTTTAACAAATTTTTCTCAAATGTCAGGTTTAAACGTAAATTTTGATAAAACAGAAATTGTATGGATTGGGAAAAACAAATATAGCACAAATAGTATAAAGACAAAGTGGAAACTAAAATGGAATATAGATAGGTTTACCATGTTGGGTATTAAATTCAATGTGGATCTAAACAAGATGATTGAATCTTATTTCGAGGATAAATTTAAAAAGATGGAAACTGTTCTAAAACAATGGAAAAGAAGACAACTAACTCCTATAGGAAAAATAGTTGTGATTAAAACATTAATTATTTCTCTATTTAATCATCTATTTATATCTTTACCAAATCCTCCCGCTTCTATGATACATAAAATGAATAAACTTTTATACGAATATATTTGGCATGGAACAAATAAAGTAAAAAGTAATGTTTTAGTTAAAGAGTTTTCAGATGGAGGTTTGAAAATGATTAATTTGAGTGCTTACATTCAAGCTCTAAAGTTAACATGGATACGGCGAATTTTCAATTATGATGGTAAATGGTTTGATATCTTAAAATGTCTGATCAATGTTAATAAATTAGTGAATTGCGGCGAAGCATACATTGATCAATTGTGCACTCACATGAAAAATGAATTTTGGAAAAATGTTTTCGAATCTACAAGGGCATATCTCACTAAACAAGAAAAGTGTGTTACAAATTTTAACCAATATCCTATTTTTTACAATAAAGATGTTCAAATAGATTCAAAAACATTGTTTTATAAAGATTTTTTCGATGTTGGAGTTTTGTTTATTGGTGATTTATTTAACGCACGTGGGAATTTTATTTCTCATGAGGAGTTTAAAACTAAATACAGTTTAAATTGCAACATTTTAACATTTTTAGGCATGTATAAATCAATAATGAAAGCTGTTAAAAATCTGAATTGTTTGATTGTGACTCCAGTCCAAAGACCTTTCATTCCTCCTTTGTATAGAAATATTTTAAGATACAAAAGAGGAGCAAAGAACATGTATACGATATTAAACCAGAATAAATACAAACCATCATCTATAGCACAATGGACATCCAAGCTAAACATACAATACTCAGGAAAAGAATGGCAAAAAGTTTTTTCATTACCTTTTAAATTAACAACTGATGTCAAGTTTCACTGGTTTCAATTCAGAATAAACCACCGAATCATTGGTACAAATGATCTTCTTTATAAAATGAAAATTAAAAACAACCCAATGTGTACTTTTTGCAAAAAAGAAACAGAAACCATTAGTCACTTATTTTGGAACTGTGCTTTTACTAGAAATATAATTCAATCAATTTTTTCAAATATACAAGAGATACAGGTTAACAAAGAAATCTTTATTCTAGGCCATATAGACACAAAAAACACACCATTAAACAAAATTATGACTTTTACTAAATTTTACATTTATCAATCAAAAATGAAGGAAATAAAACCCAGTTTTGTTGGAGCTAAAGAATACATAACGTACCGTTATAATTTGTGTGAAAATGCAACTCCAATTGATTGGGATGGCATAATGCTGTGTGTCAAAAATGCTAGATGATTTTAAAGATTACCTTTTTTTAGCACCCCCACCCCCCTATGACCTTTGCACTTCAAATATATTCACGCTGCATTATGCATTATTATCAGTTTCTTTTATCTTGTTCAAGAAAATGGCAAATTAGTTATATCGTGAGATTGAATATATCCTTTTCTTCTATTTTTTTACAATATAATGTCACAATGATTTTGACTATGTAACTTTACAATAACACATATCCTATACTATCTCTTTTTTCTTAACTTTAATTTCATTTTTCCATTATCTCTTTGTCTTTTTCTCTGCCTTCTTTTCTTACTTCTTGTTTTCTTGTCACTTTATTTCTTATTTTCTTTGTTAACATGTTCTTTATTGATACTTTTGTATTAACCATTACACTGTAATTTAAAAAGAAAATAAAGCTTTAAAAAAAAAAATTAAGGGAAAAGAAGAAATCGCTCATAAAGAGAAATATATCTATTCTCGCAATGTTTTCTTAAGTCGTCTGCTTCAGACAAGTAATTACTAGAGTTTGTTTGGCATAGGGTTAAACACATCTAGGCGGATGTACACATCATTGAATGAAACACTGCATTATTGTGTAATATATAAAATAGGAGTTGAATGCATTGTGACAAAAGAAGAATCCGCTCAAGATGAGTGAATTATCGTTCAGCCACAGTGCTCTCAACGGATGCCTGTTTATTGAGACGTTACGGCTCGTCTCTGACGGATAAATGGTTACATAATTAGAGAGACAATGTTGTCGTTTCGTACTTGCATTATTTTATGAATACATGTGCAGGTGTTCAATAGTCGTGATTCATTTGAGCAAGACATGTATGCGTTAAAGGATCCCATTATATATTTCCCTATATTTTTCGTACCGTTTACAGTAGAAAAATACATGGATTTCGTCTTCGACTGTTTCGAAGTCGGATTCCCCAAGACAGAAAGTACATAAACGGTCTTCTCTTAGGACATTATGGTGTCTTCCAACTTCTACATTGAGCCTATGGTTTGAGCACCGAAACATAAGGGATAACGACAACATTCACCTAAAGCCATTTGGTTGCTATTGTTTTTAACTACTCCAAGAAGTTGTTTGCATGTAGATATTTGGGTATTTTCAACTGTACTTCTATAGCTATAACCCCATAGCTCTGAACCATAGCATAGGATGGGTTTTGCCATTGAAACTTACCTTGTGCACTAATGAAGAAATATTGAACAAATGCATCCATTGTATTATTGTACTTAATCATAAGTTTGTATTGTCCAAAGTCGCCCTCTTGTATATTCTTAAGTGTCAAGCTCGACTCCAAACTGGAGTCACTGAGGTTCACTATCGATCCATTGAAACGGGTATTGTTTTGTTCCTTGTGTACCCTTGTCCATTGAAATAGTTCTGAGGCAGGTAATGGATATGAAATCACTGTAAGGTTCAAAGTAACATCATCCCCTACACCTATGAAGTATGTAATATTCTGCACTGTTTCATGTAGTGGGCGTGCTGTACCTAAAACAAACCAAAAACAACTGGTGTTTGATTATCATCTGACATTTAAAAAATAGACACAAAGCTTTGCTAATTATACTAATCAATAACAATAAAAACGCATAATATCACCTTCAAGAAGAGAAAGTAAGGAAATACTTCGAATGAGGCTATGTTGATAAACTTACATTCAACAAGTAGTTTGACTGCCTTGGACACGTGTCTTACTGTAACGTTATTTCCCCCAAAACATGTGTACACGCCAGAATCCCAACACGTTGCAGTTGATAGGGAATACAGTAAATGATCGGAATATTGTTCTTCCTGCAAAGTCCTGGATCCACTGTGTGTTTTGGAGTGCAGTGAAATTGCAGAAAGGGGGTTACTTGAAACATTGCACATAAACTGGATATCGGCTCTATTCTGGTTGACAACCATTTCTTCTGCTGTACCATTAATTGTTAGAGATGAAATGGACGTTGTGTCTGAAAGAAAAAAAAATACTTTTGACATTTAATGTTTTTCCAAAGCTTCGCAATAGATGCACCATTGCATCACGAGTTTGCAATGGTCATCACGGTAGCTACATATAATTATTTTAAAAAAAAGCATACTAGCGTTTAGAAAAACTGCAAAACTGGGTAAAATGAGTAATGAATTATGAAAGAATATGTTAAAACATAGCGAAACACCATACAACCACGAAACAATTTACGCCTGCACTATTCATTATCGTTGTTTCAAATCGTCATTTTCACGAATTGTTTTCCCCACAATTTGACTCCATTGTTCACATTCCAGTAACGTACATGTATGACGTAGCATTTAGCGCTCGACTAAAGGAATGACAGATACCTGGTTTGAAATGTCATGTGATACATATGAAACTATTGTCATTTATCCAACAACAACAACATGAACAACGCGAATATTCAAAATGAGAATTTCTAGGATCTCTTTGGTTCCCATTGTTTCTCAGCTGACGTTGTTTTATCGCTTATTGTAAACAAACCATAAACAATATTCACTTTTTTAAAAGAATCATGAGAACGTGTTAACGTCTTGGTTCCTCTGTAAAGGGGAATTTAAAGTACTTTTAAGTTAATTGTCAATTATTCTAGAACTTACACGGTTTGAGTTTACAAAAGGGACAGTATGGCTTCAAGGTACTATACTTCAGTGCATTTTAATGTAACAGTACAACTGTTTCTCAGTTTACAGAAATCATTATTTGACTTCCAAATGAATGGCGATAACGGTTTATTTGTGTGATATATATGAACACTTATTTGCGCAAAGTTTGTAAGTGTATCACTTTCAGCTATAACCTGATCATCATATATCATGAATAAGTAATTAAAACGGATTGCTGAATGCTTGTTCATTGGTCAATTCGACAGCACTCCTAAATGTCATGCATGCATGTTGTACGGTTATTGTTTCACAACTATTGAAAGATTTATGGTAAAGACTAAGTGACATTATAACTGGCATTTTCTTGTGTAACAAAGTCATCTGACATTTCTTCATAACGGCTCACCTAAGATACGGCAAAACTAAGACAGGAGTTTCTCGTTTGGTAGGAAACTTCAAAGTCCAAACATAGGAATGGTATTGTAATGGTAAATCAAAGTTAAACAGTCCATAAAATGTTATGGAGTATTTACAACCCAATTTATGTTTATATCTTTGGTTTTATCCGGTAGAATCTCAATAACCGTTGACATGTTATATCATTCACCTGTTGATTCGATTAGATATCTCTAGGCTCAGCAAGAGAGCCTTGTCATTGTTTGTTAATACCTGTACTATACTTACAGAAGACGTTCAAATAAAATATCTTGAAGTCTGTGCCTTTCACCATTTCTTTGTCTGTTTGTTTCATGATATTCTCGGAAACACACTTAAATGAACCCTGGTGTTTTCTTGATACGTTTGTTATTGTAAGAGGCCCATTAACACTTTCAATTTGGATAACGTTGTCAGCTTGATCTAACGAGAACCACGTTGTATTCCCGGGTGGATTACCGTGACGCGATAATTCACACTTCTGTGTGAATGACGATCCTTCCAACACACTCTGATTTGGTATGGCTTTTAACTTTGGTGGAACTGAAAGCAAAGTAAGTTAAAAACGTGCATGTGTAAGAAAGTTGGTCAACAGTTAAGAATCCTCTGTTCACGGTTTTATCAAGACGCATTTGGATATCGATTTTACACAAGAAGAGTTAACTTATACCAATTCTAAACAACTTAATGTTAAATTAGGATTATAAAAAGTATTTAGGTATTATGGTACGATTACTCACATAAAATTTCCAAGCTAAGAGTCTTTTGGTCAGTTCCATTTGACGTTGTTCCATATGACGGATTAAGAATATTCCATGCTTTACACGTATAGTTGTCTGCATGCTCCGTTGTGATATTTGTAATTGTCAAATTACGTTTGTTTTGAGACAACTGTCCATCTCGTTTTATCCACAAGTAATAGGTTGTAGTCGGTCTACCAGGAGCTGTATCACATATCTGTGTGAAGTTCGAACCTTCTATAATACGCTGACGTCTGAAGGTATGGACAGATGGTGCATCTGGGGAAAAAATGAGTCCAGTTGTTTTAAAAAGAGCATGCTAAAAAGGTCTGGTTATACAGGTTTTATGTTTTGTGCATTGTCTACGGTCGGCCTGGTTAACTAGTAAATAAATGCAATATTAATCATATACAGACAAGTGTTTTAAAAGTAAGCATGCATTAAGATAAAACAATAAAGTCAATTAAAATGTATGTGAAATCGAATATAATAAAACATATGTAATTCTGAGAAGTATTCAATCTGCAATGTAAATAGTGTACAGCAAACATTATAATGATAATTTCTAAACGTTCAACCTATTTCTAAGTTATATTCATTGGTAAAGTATTGTTTTAAATCATTTAATCATGTTGTGCTTACTATGAATAACATGTTTCAATAACATAACAAATCAATAGCATAAAGCAAGTTTATTTTGAAACATCGACCTCTTTAGATGTTAGGAATGATAACCAAATTGGGATCTGCATTTAGGACAGTTGAGCACCGTTCATAACAAGCATAAAGGATAAGTACACACAATATAAAAAGAAGGTTTTTGTCCATTCATCAGAGGACAAATTTGGTTAAATCAACCAGCAGACATGAGCCTCCGATCATTGTTATTGTTTTGTATTCGATTGTTCAGTTATATTTGTCACTATACTTTATCATTTCTAGGTTATGGTCGTGATGTGCCAATGAATATTTCAAAGTTATATCGATGCTTTTCAAACAAGAAACCAATAAGTTATTATTCTAGTACCTTAACAACCGGAGCCCGCATGACCCCATTATGAATTCAGTGGATCACTCAAAGCGGTTTTGTAACACTTGTTTCGTAATGATCAGCTTTCCAGTTATTCTCAACTCGCGAGTTTTATGTAATAGTTGACATTTGAAGTATGAATAAAGACACAACAAAAGTTGTTCCTTGTAGCAACACTAGACACACGTGTTTGTTGTTGTTTTCGAAACTAGTCCAGGCTTACAATGATTATAGGAATCGACACCAACAGTGTGAATATTACTTTGTATTATGGATGTTTTTCACCCCTTAAATCAGATCGGTCGCCTTTTAGACAATATTTGCAAGTGTATTTTTCGAAACTTTGAAGCATCACCTTTGAACTTGGAATAAGCATAGAGCATAGAGTAGAGTTTAGTATACATATGACAATGACAATACCTTATTAGATGATTTAGGCATAAGGCCCATTATACACAAATTAACAATTCATTTTGTACATAACTTACATACAATCATATAGTTCTACAAGTGACGCTTTCTCGAATACAAGGAATAACGATATAATATATCTGTCAATAAAGACGATTTATTTTTTGGAATGATATAAGTAGAAACACATACTTACATATTAATTCTATATTAACCGTTAACTCAGTCTCTCCTACGGCAGTTGATCCATTGTACAATCGCATTTCATTCGATGCTGTACATCTGAAACTTTTGTCGAGGCCGATATTGTTTATAGACAGTAGACCACCGTCGTGCGATGTTTTGTTCCATCTGTAGGTAGATGCTGGGTTGGACTTTGCAGAACAAGTCAGGGTAAAACTCTGTCCTCTGATAACCGAAATAGTACCCGATGTGTCGATTACGTGACTTCCATTGAATCTGACAGCTTGTTCTTCAGGTGGATCTATTCAAAAATAAAGCACATCTGTCTAGGTGTTTGTCTCTGATTCATAGATATTTGACGATTGACATTAATGTCTTGAAATAGTGTCCTCCGCTATGCCTTTTGATAACATGTTTTGTATTCAAGAATCATTGTCATCAATCAAGTACAATGTATTTGGGACACTTCATATTTGTGGAAGGTAATATATTCCAATGGTTAATGGTTAACCCTGGGTTACCGTTTTCAGATGGCAAACTTTGACCCTTGTTAACATGTTTGCTTTGATTTATGTCGACGTATCAGATGGACTCTTATTGACTTCTTAGAAATAGCTGTGTATACAATTGTTCAAAGGTGGAATTGGTGTCGTTCCTAATGTTTATGTCAGAGTTTATTCCAGTCTTTAACAACTGTTAAAGAATTGCATCATACCAAATAAACAATTAAGGCGTGCCTTCTTTATAGAGTGATCTATGACTATAAGAGCTGCGTTGACAAACAGTAAAATTAAAATGGTCAAGAATTAAAAAAAAAGGAAACCGCTAGCCATCTTAAGAAGGTTTGTCTGAGTTTGAGGAGTTGGAGGGGGAATTGCACTCTTATACTTTCGTCTTTTGTTTCCTTCCCTTAAAGCCATACTTGCGCTCAATTACACGTAAGTTGTAAAAGTTCTTAAATAATTAAACATGAACTTAAAAGTACTTTGCATTCCCTTTTACAGAGGAATTGAGTCTGTTACACGTTCACATGATTCTTTTAAAAGAGTGAATACTATAATGTTTGTTTACAATTAGCGATAAAAAAAGGTCACCCAAGAAACGTTTGAAACCAATAAAACCAAAGAAATTCTCCATTTTGATTGTTCACGCTGTTAATATTGGGATAAATGACAGTAGTTTCGTGTGTTTCATGTGATCTTTCCTACCAGGTAATATCTACTTATCAATCCGAGCATTCCTTGCTATTTTAGATGTTACTCGAATGTAAACAATGAAGTTAAATTGGTGGGCACCAAATTTGTGAAAATAGCACTTTGAAAAATAGATCATAAATAGTGCAGGCGTTATATTGTCATGATCCTGTGGTTTTTCACCATGTTTCAACACATATTAAAATAAAAAATATTAATTGAAATTCTAAAGGTTGCTTGTAACACTAATAGATTTGTTATTCGTATTGTTATTCATACGCTAATATTTATTTGGTTTAAAACGAGATCGTGGTTATCAATGCCAAAGCCACAACGAACGAGACAGGTCATTTAAAAGACCATGTCAAACCTTGAAAACGAAAATGTAGGTGAATACAGATATCATAATTAGAACTTACACACAATGTGAACATCGACTCTGGACGAATTACTGCCTTGTGCACCATTACCGCCACATGTTTGGTTCATGTAGTTTGTAACTGTGCATGTATACGTTCTCGTAAATGGCGACGATGTGTCGATTATCTCAAGTAGGCTGTCTACACTTCCTTCTGCCGGCTCCCAAATGTATGATAATGTATTCGGCTTTGCGGAGCTTGAACATCTGATAGTCACAACTGTATCTTTTAACACGTTAGCGGTGAGGTCTGTGACATCCGTATCGACTATTTTTAGAACTGGTATTTCGGGAGGATCTATAATAGTATATATAGAATAATGGTATACAAGCAGAATCCAAATGTAATAGAATAGTTCTGAGTAAACAGCAACATGTCAAAAACAAATCAACAAAACTAACACTTTTCAGTTGTCGTAGCTCGTATGGCAATAACAAAATTGAACACAAACTATTACCCTTATTACAAAAGAAAAAAATCGACCAAAAATTATTACCAAGCAAATCAAGTATAATAGTCTGTCCAGAATTATGGTGACACTATTGTCCGACAACTTTTATTAACTAGTATCTGCTTCTAATTAAAAGCAGTATACCTATACCCATTTTCTTAGGCTTAAAGACAGGCATCGTTTCCGAAGACTTACAGTGATAGATTTGTTGGTTTCATCCTCTACATGGGGTCATTTGACAAATTGCGTGAACGATTGGTGACGTAAAATATTTAAAAATGTCAGCATCTATTGCATGCTGGTTTGTCACGTCGCATTCATCCTTCAAGTAACATGTCAATTTGATATAATTAATTTCGTGTTAATGAAGTTATTCAAACGTTGACTATCAATATAGTGTAATCATGAAAGTCATAGAAAATGTTACCAGGAGGTATACATACATATGATGTCCAGATAAAACAATTTAGTATCCGTGCCGACACTGTTCTCCACACGACATGTATATGTTCCACTACTAGACCTTTGTACTCTTGGTATTCGTAAGGTACAGTTATTACTGATCGTCCTACTGAGTGCTATCCATGTACACGTTACTGTTGAAGGATCTCCACTCGACAGATTACAGTTTATAGACAAGTTAGAGTTTTCAATAGCACTGCAGTTCTTTAATGGTTTAATTGTGGGAGGTTCTGGAAAAAAGAAGAATGCAATTATACGAGTTTTTCCTTATATACCGGCCATAAAGAAGTCCTTTCAAAAATGATAAAAATGAGAACACACCTTTCATCAGGCATGTTTTTAAAGCAAGAAAATTGCGAATAGAAGAACCGCAGAGGGCTAAAAGATACTCACTCCCGATCAGCAGCCATTTGTATAAACAGTTTAACCCATGGTTAAAACTTACCATGGGTTAAATTCCTGGTTAAAACGTGGTAAGCGTTTGTATAAAACTCGCAGGTAACTTTAACCGCGAATTAACCCAGGTAAAAGTAACCAACCTCTAGGACCAAGGTAAGTTGTTTAACCAGAAAAGTTACCGCTTTAAATATGGCCGCCATCTTGTAAATTCGGCCCCGCCTCAAACGAATTTTTGACGAAATGACCGCCAACTGACCAGCTATGAGGAAACAAAATTACGGAAACCCTCCAGATTTTCATCGAGAAGCTTGTAGGGTAAACGAGACATATGAGACCATTGTTTATTGTTTAAATCAACGAAATTTGTTTGTCGAAAAACTAACGAGACATGACCACTGTTTGGCATGTAGACATCAACAAAAGATCTTGTATAATGGGTCATATTAAGTACCCTGCATTAACAGTAACAACTTCATTTGCGTTGTCTCTTAAGTTTAAAGTTCTACTTTCACTTTTGATAAAAGCTATTCGATTATCAATCCGGTACATTTTATTGGGTGGGATTATCCACTACCTTTCGAGGACTTCCTGCTGAAAACGAAACAATAACAAACAAAAACATTTCTTCTTAACGCCGTTCATGTACAATCATGTGAAGGTAGGGAGTTGTAGTTCAGTTCTAATCCAGAAAAAAGCACATATCAGTGTTTTTATTGCCATTAAAACCAGTTTCCCCATGGGATTTTGAGGAATGTCGAAATTCAAAGCACACCAAGAACACAAAATTATGAGATTATGCAAAGTCACATTGTGTTTGTTTTAGATTGACATAGTGGCAAAGAATTTGAGTTTTGTTGTGAGTTATGGTTATTAACAGATGGAGAAACACCAAAATCTTAACTGCCCTCAAGGAAGAACCACCTCCATTCCGTATGCCAGTCAAGAAATAATATGTTTGAAAATCCATATGCCTTCATTGATCTTAACCCAGACAGAGAGGACAGGGATCTTAGTAACATACCATTTTCATAAAAGGAGAAATTGGTCTTGAAGGAAAGACCTTTAAATAACATTTCAAAGATCCAGTATGGCAGAGTTATCACTTTGTCCATTCTTTAAACATTTGTACATGTTGCCTGATTTCTGTTATAGGATAGGAAGTGAGTCTTGCCCAAAGACACTCCACACAAATATATGCGAACATCAGGTTTTGAACCGATTGTTGAACCAGTTGTCCAATTTCAAGTCCATGACACTAACTATTACTCACCAGCAGTTTATTAGGTCTTCTGCTGAAGGTACATTACAGTGTGTTCATATTAAGGAATGAGTTAACAGTATTAACCCTCTTCCTCAATTTGGATTTTGAGTGTTGCCAAAAATGATCACATCAAGACACATCAAGTATGAGAAATCCCCTTTGACTATGAAATTGGGAATTAAATGTAACACTAAAGCAGCTCATGCTGAGCAATTTCACTTATTGCCACAATGGTTTCTTTTGTCTTCTGCTTCAAGTGCATTTAAAGGTAAAATAATAAAAGGAAGGGTTTAATCTTATATGAGTATAGCTGACATCAATAACTTTAGGTATTCCACTTTTGAAATTAAAATATATATTTGCTTTTTTATGAATTGATGTTTGTAATTTATATGGCAGACAATTTCCTCCAAAGCTTATATAGTAGATCAAAGACATAGTATTTACCTGTTTTTTTTTGTTTGTTTCATCACATGTTACATATGTTTAAGATAGATCACATGACTGATGGAAAAAGGTTTCTTATTTTCAGACTGACAAAAGTGTTATCTCTGGAGATAGTTGGTACACATGCAGACCACTCCTTCATATCCAATACTCAAATCCAGGTAAGGCTGATTCTATGAATTTGTCATAAGTTCTTGTGAAACCCAGATAAGCTGTTATATAACTGAAAAAATGTTGACACAGCAATAAACACTCAACTATACTGTGCAGTTAAAACATTGAGAAAAAAACAGTAATTAACTGTATTGATTATAATATTTGTTATAGGTCCTTTTATACAAAACATAACTTTCCACTGTATACATGAAACTAAATGACAGACTTGACAAAATTCCAAATCTAGATGATATCACATGAGGAATAGGTAAAATAAAGTCTCTGAAATGATAACACCTCAAATAGAATTATACTACATGACTCCTGCTTACTTTTGTTATACCAAATATAACTAACAATTGAAAATATGGCATGTTTTCATGATGAAATTTTAATTTTTATACTATGTTTGAAAGTTTTAAACTAAATTTTCAATGAACATGCTTCTTTTTTTTCAGATGCAGCACAAGATACAGTGTCCAGAAGATTACAAAGACCTACATTTATCAAATTTGCTTGTACAATATAATTCATGATAGATTTTACAGAAAGGATTTGTGTTTAGCATGGTTTATTTTTTTATATGGACTTGACATTGTGTCAATATTTCTGAAATGTTGTGATGCCCAGTACACTTGAAGGAAGAAATACCCCAAACTTGAATGCCCATAAAGTTTGGACAAGCAAGATAGAATCATCCACATTCTTCTTGTCAGTCAGAAGATTATCTCATGAAGATCCAAATGCAGTCATCTGGGATTTGAACCCATGCTGAGAAGGGTCATGCAATTTCAAGTTTGTTACTCTTAAGCCACAGAGGCTCCTAGCATGCATTATATTCCCTCTATTTAACACACAATGTAGTCTGGCAGGAAAAATAATATTGAAGTATGTTGTCTTCAAATATTTCATAAATGGATATTGAAATAACTTGGAAATATTGTCCACTTTAATACACTCTTAGAATAGTTTTCCATGTCTACTCTAGTTTCTGCTGTTCTGGAATATCTGTTTTCTGCAAAATCAAAATTATAAGTAGATAATAGAGTATATTTGACATGTTTAGAGGGAGTGATACAGACAACATGGTTAAATACCAACTGACCTTATATTAGGAGGAATCCCAGTATTTCTTGAGACTTAATGGAGCTCATTCCTAATTAAGAAATGATCTTTGTAATGAAACTGTTTCATATGATACCAAGCAAAGAGACCTTCCAAAGACACAATAACATTTCATCATAGAAACCATTGTCAGTCACTGAAAGAGTTAGATGTCTTTAGAAATACATGTACATGTATGTTTGTTCTCATATTTGGGTATCTCCCACAATCTTTTCATGTGACAAAAAAGGAACAATAAATAATCATGATGAGCATTTATCACATTGTTAAAATGGCTATTTCCTGAAGATTCGTTTTACCCTTTTGTTGAATTGGGAAAAGAGTTGTATTTAAGGCATTATGAAGAATAATGGTATATAAATGAACAAATCAAAGCAAAGAAAAAAAGGTATAGAAAAAAATTAACAATGAAAAAGTACAACTGATTAAGTATATGGATATTTTCTTTTTCAAACTGTCTCATTGATAGAAAAATCCATATTGCCATGTATTTCTATATTACAATCATGCATATATCAAAGTTTATTTCCTATATGTACCATGACCTATAGTATACTTGAAATAATATATTAAAATACATTTACTATACCTGAGATTGACAGAGGGACTTGTGTTCTGAGTCGACATTTATGTATGGTCTGTTTCAGTAACTGAAAAGTTGAAATTATATAAAAACAACCTAAGAAAAATGGAAAGACAATTTTTTTGAGAATGCTTTCATTTACAACTTTATACTATATGCTAACCTCCCTTATCACAACTGCAGCATGAAAATATAGAAGATAGTGTGACAAATTAAGAAATTTATTTCCATGAGCTATAATGGTGTTCACTTTTGTTCCAATAGTTTCAATGCAACATCTTTTTGGCATTACTAATAAAATGCAGAACTTATACTCTTTAATTGCCTTGTAAAATCCCTAATGGAGTAATAAGATATACATTGAAACTCGTGGTTTTCACAGCTGTGTCAACATTGTTTTATTACCCCTTCCTGGGATGCAACTATACCAGGCTAGGACTCTGAAGTGTTTTGTTAAAGGATATTCGTACAAAACCAGTGGGCTGGAACCCAGAACCCTTGGGTAACGAGTCCATCACCTTATCCACTTACACAGGTCCCCCTATGTCTCATGAATCATCTGAACACATATATACTGTAACCAAGGACAATTTTTCACATTTAAAATCCACATTTCATACTTAGTATACCATTTGACATACATTGTACATGTATAAACATGTACAGGTGATCGTTTGTTGAAGGAAGTATGGCGTGCGTGGAAAGACAAATTGGTTTATACCTCAATTGTTAGATAGCTTCCACAATGATGATGTGGAGCTTAGCTACCTTACGTAGCTAACACACTAATTCCTTATAGTTTTCTGTTGCAATTTTCCTTTCCCCATTCACAATTTGACGACGAGCATGTTTTGACATTTGTTATTTCATCTCTTGTAGGGCTGTTTTCGATAACGTAATAAGTACAGTTGTGAACCTACACGAAGTGGAGAATGAAATATCTACGTCTGGATCATTCAGACTAAATAAACAATCAATATTTACCTTTCACCTGACAGCTTTGCGGGAAAATGACGTCACGATCATGTTGCATTTTGGGATTTTTGGTAACTTTAACCGTGGGTTAAAACATACCATTTCTGGTAAGGTTACCGTTGAGTAAAACGCGTTTATACAAACGATCTAACCATCGTGGTTACCTAACCGCGAATTTAACCGTCGGTTAATTTTAACCGAGGGTATGTTTTACCATCGTTTATACAAATGGCTGAAGAGGGGCACTCGTTGCCATATAGTCCATTTGAAAAGCCATGACTGGCTAAAATGCATGTTTTATCCAGAACGTACAAGAGCGGTTACCTCACATTTTTAAAAAGGCATTATGTGTAGCATGTTTGTAAGTGTGCCGCCATCTATTTACCGTAATTGTTAATTAATAGATATTTAAGTAGACAGCATTTGGATTTTACTCAAAGGTAGATTTCCACATGATTTTTTTTTCTTTTTTTTAATCTCAAATATTTTACAATAGCCATGAAGAATAACAGCATCAATATTGTGTTTGCACAAAGAGCCTATAAGAACATTAATAAAAACAGAACACATGGGTTTTCTAACCCATTACCAAACATATACATAAATCAAGTCCGTCATTGGAATAAATTTGAGAGAGAAGTACGAAATTGTTCGAATTTTGATCAAATTATCCCATTCTCTCAATGAAATTTTCCCTTCCAGAGCTACCACTTTATCATTTTTACTTAAACTGTCCTCTGCAAACTTTCCCAAATATGAGTAGTGAATTATGTATTGTTTCGTACATGCATATAATGGTTGAGTCAGATTTTACATAAACAAGTTATATATAAATATCAAATAGTTTCAGGAAACACTCATCAATGTGTCTTTTGTGTTTTTTAGATAACTTATTTCCAGATGATTAACAGTAGGTTAACGGTTGTATCACGCTGCTTGGCCAGCCCTTATGGGCTGTGAAGTTTCGGGTCTTCTTCCAATATTATGAACCTGGCATCGCAACATATCAGAAACTATGTTGACCCGATACAAAACAAACATAAATAAACATCTAAATACCCCATAGGTCGTACGAATTCACGACTAGAAACTTACCTTCTTGTTTCACTTCACCGGAGATCTTTTCTATGACCCTAGTCCCGTCTGTAAACACTGCTTTAAGCTTCACCACTTTGAAATAGTTCCCTTCGTACAAAGGCAGTTTTACATCGCTTTCCACTCTGTAAGTTTCAGGCCCAGCACATGTCTGGTTAAGATCCCTGCACTCTGACGGATATCTTGGTAGGGCTGTTAGGCGGCAATCTGAATCGATCACATTCACCTAGGTACAATAAAAAATTTAAAATAATCTAATCAACCGGTCAAAGTTGTTACTAGAGTTATAAAGACTATTGGTATAACACAAAACGAAACTGAATGATGCTAATTCCTATTGTTTTAATATGATGCTATGACTTTCTTTCTCTTTTTGTAATGCTTTGTTATCCACTGCAACTCATTTAAGACCGTTAAAGACTGATCTTTTACAAATTCATATTGTCTTGGTTTGATTTCGATTCATAACTCGTTTTAATTAGAATTGATCGAGGGGAATAAGAACATGAAAGATGGCTTGCAACCATAGAGACGAACTAGTGAATTTGGCAGTAGATAGAAGAGAAGACAACACGGATCACGATGAACAGAGTATTTATAGCATTTGAGCATGTTTTCTTAGGAATACGGGTAGGTGTTAGCAATTAACCCTTTACCAAACGCTGAATTTTCGATAGTCCCAAATTCAAAGAGTTTGAAGACGATATTTCAAAATGTTATGAAATTGAACAATAATCTTCAGATAGGACAGAAAACATTGTGGGAAAAGGAGTATTTGGTCGTCACGAGCAATTTCGCCTTTTCCCACAATGGTTTCCAGAGTCGTCTGAAAAAAGGGGTTAAATGTCGTTATTGTTTGGTAATCGGTTAATTATAACTGGTTTTGGTATAATTCCAGTTCAAACGAATTGATATGGTTTCCATATGAATAGTCTAGGCTATTTGCAGACTCTGCTGAAGGCCCTTGGTGGAAGGTATGATATTTTTCAATTTACGTGTATATACAAAACATTTTACATACATAAAGAAATGGTCAGTTGTATATTCATTACTACAAATTCCTAGCAAAATAAACTAAGTGTTTAACATGTATACACTCGTAGAACAGGTGCTATAATGTTTGACAGAATGTGTATACTTTACTTTCTTTAGTGTTTCATCTTAACAGTAAAGGAACTGTTGTAAGGATCTCATGTAAAACTCCTCTTCTTCCTATCAATGAACAACACTCATTTTTGAGTATCAGAGTACATGTTCTTGGATTACCTACCAGTACTAGGTTAGGAAATGCATCTTGCCCAAGGACGCTCCACGGTAAAATAGTTGATCACCTTCGGGGATCGAACCCGAGATGGCCGGTCTATGTTTAAAGTGTATATTTTCTTTTTTTAGGTAAAAAGAATGCCATATTGTTTGACTTACAGCTACGTCTTTATCTTACCGAGAATGTCAAATATATGTTTATTTGTGAATGGGCCAGATTTCAAAAGCCATTTCGGTTGTACAATACAAAATCTTTATTTCACTCAATTCCTTTTACAGAAGATATGAGGTTAAAATAACATGAAACATAATGTAAACGAGGCGTCTGGTTTGTAATTCTCACTGGTCTCTACCTCTCTATCTCTACCTCTCTATTTTTACCTCTCTATCTCTTCCTCTATATCATCTTTCATATATCACTATCTCCCTATATCACTATCTCTCTATTTGTCATTCCATTGAGAAAATACATATGCTAACGGTTTTAAAGAGAAAGTTTAAGGATAAACTTGAATCAAATGCGTGTTAAACGAATCACAAAACAATACTTTGAACTATGAGGTCGCTTAACACAATATGTTCATAGATACATATCACTTGCATATACATATACATACATATACATACATATACATACATATACACACATTAATACATATACACACATATACACATATACATACACACACACATATACATATACATAGTATTTTGTCAAAATATAGTCACTTTAGAATAGATTCAAAATAGTTTTGATGAATTTACAGAGTCGAATTTGTTCGTCTTTAGATTTGCAGTTTATCAATGATTCAAATGTAAAAATGTTTTTTTCTGTTTATAAATCTTTGCGGAATTAGTAATTTTCTTTGATTCGATATAAATGTACATTCGAGAAGATAGTGAAATTCGTCTCCAATTGTGTTAATGTTGCATATTTTCTTTCATTTAGATCCACATTTGACCATCTTCCATGCTCATTTGGTAATTTGTGGTTATTTGTTCGGAACTTAATCATGTATGTAAGTAGTGGCTGGGGGATTTCTATAAGATAATTTTCAAAGCCAAATTTCTTTTTTATGAGTTTGTAAGTGTAGCAACTGTTATTATTTCCTATTATTCGATGCCATTCATTTATGAACAAATCTTTGAGTTTTTGTTTAACTGTAAGTTTTAACCATTTCTTGTTTGTGGAATTCTGAATATCCCAAATATTGTTCAAGCCATATTTTATTAAGATATTTAGTGTGTTTCCAATCCAATTGAATAAAGGTGACGTAGTGTATTCTGGTGCTGTGTTGGTGAACAGGTGATAGATATATCTGTATACGTTATGTAGTAAAGTATTTGGTTTGATTTCTGTAAGTTTAGTCCAATATGAAATTGTTCTGGTTTCTATTTCAGTTTGTAATGGAAAAACACCTGTCTCTCCATATACAATAAAGGTAGGCGTAGCCTTTACCAATTTTAGTATGTGTTTTAGGAATCTGAGTTGAACTCTTTCTATGACGTCATTATTTCCATGACCCCACAGTTCACATCCGTAGAGAAGGATTGGTTTAACAGTTTTTTCAAAGAGCTCAATTTGCATGTCTATAGGAAGTGTTAGTTTGTTTATTTTTCTAAGAAGACTATACATTGCTAGAGTGGCTTGTTTTGAAATTGCACGTTTTAATTTGAAAAAAGGACCCGAATGACCAAACACTAATCCTAAGTACTTATACTCTTTAACAATGTTTAATGGAGCATTTCCAAAAGTGAAATTGTAAGTTTTATGTCTACCTTTTGAAAACACTACAATGTTAGATTTAGAAATGTTTACTGTAAGTTTCCATTTATCACAATAAGTCTGGTATATGTCAAGTGCATTTTGTAATTCCTGTTCTGTGTCCGCCATTAAAACCGTGTCGTCTGGGTAAAGAAGAATGAAAAGTTTAAAAAACACATTGATTTAGTTATTCACGTTAATATAATTGACGTCTGGTATGGTAATACCATTAAGAATGCCTGAATCATTAAAAAAAAGCATGAAGGTCATTCAGGTATAGAGAAAAAATTATCGGTGAAACGTTTTCTCCCTGTCTCAGCCCGATCATGCACGAGAAAAGCTCTGAGCACGTGGTCCCTTGACTCACACATGATTTTATGTCATTATACATGTGTTTGATTAGACGAAAACATTTTCCGTTGATATTAAATGACAACAGTTTATGCCAGACCCCGTTTCTCCAAACAGAATCAAAAGCTTGCTTTAAGTCAATGAAAGCACAAAATAATTTTTGTTTGTTTTTGAATGCTAATTTAATTAAACTATGTAAAATAAACATGTTGTCTGTCGTGGAAAACCCTTTTCTGAATCCCGATTGACAATCATTTATAATATTGTGTTTTTCGGTATAATTATGTAATCTTTTATTCAAAATGCTCGTGAACAGTTTTCCCAGACAACTCAACAATGTAATAGGGCGATAATTTGAAGGATCATTAGGATTCCCCTTATTTTTGTAGATCGGACGTATCATGCCGACTGACCATGACTTTGGGAAAACCCCAGTATCTAAAAATTAGATTGAAAAGTTTAGAATAGACATGTTTAAGTGACGGCTAGCTTGTTTTTAGATGCTCGTTTAAAATATTATCTTTGCCACACGCTTTATTGTTTTTCAGATTCTTGATATAATTTTCTATTTCTGAATAAGTGTTTATTCCATTTATTTCACAATTAGTATTTTGTTCATCATTTTCGTCAGAAATTGTCAAACTGGATACGTCATCATGCGTAACCTCAATATGATTAATGGATTTAAAATAGTCATATGAATCCGAATCAGAGCAGCCGGTTTTATTTGACGGTTTATCGCTATTTCAAACTTTCTAAAACGTTCTCGGGTCTGAGAGTTTTGTTCGTTTCAACTTTTCTATTGTTCTGTTTCGCTCGTTTTTTGAGTACTTGGACAGCACTGATTTATATGTTCTACTGCATTGTTTTAAGTGATGCCTATTTATTTCTGATTTGTTTAATTTAAAACGATATTTAGCTCTATGAAATTGTTTTCGTGCCTTGTCACAGTCTCCCTTGAACCATAGAGGACGATTTTTCTGTTTGAGTTTATGTATTTGACACGTATTATGACAGATATTTGTTTTGGTCTGACCAAAACATTTTTCTGTTGTTTCATTAAGCAGATTTCCAAGGCTGTCGAGGAGTTGATCGACATCATTTTGCACGATCTCGTTTTTGCATTGAATATCTGAGATCTTTTGCAGAAGTTCATCCATACACTTTGTATCGATGCTTCGGCAGAAGGTATCAGATCTTCTATGATTCCATCGGACTGTCGTTATTTCTTCGGTATGTTTACAATTACATATCAATGGATTATGGTACATGTATGATAAAGACAATTCTACAGGACAATAAACATCGGATAACAATGGGCAAAAATCTAGCACGTGTAGAGTTTCATCATGTTTAAACAATTTAGAATTACATATAAAATAATCAACAGTGCTCGCATTTTTACAAGTTAATTTACCACATAAATCACCCTTTACTCTACCATTTAGAATAAACAAGCTTCTCTCCTGTAAGAAATCAATAAGTTGATAACCCAGATTATTGATTGATGGATCACTATTTTGTCGCTTTATTTGTACTCTTGTGTTTTGAAATGCTACCACTTCATGGTTATATTCCTCAATTAACTCCCCCGAGTTTAAAGATTGGAGAATACAGTTATCCATCTCAATATAATCTGCGTTACTCTTGGTACGAGAGTTAAAATCACCGAATAACAACACGTTTGTATATCTATCATTAAAGGAAGCTATTTCTTGTGAAAGAAGGGAATATGGTTCGTTTACAGAGTATAAGGAGTTTTTTCTGGGGGGATATAAATCACCCCACACAGAAGATCCTCATTATCGGCAAACTGTTTTGATAAAGTAAACCAAATAGCGTGCTTGCTTTCTGTTTTATAAATAGTCACATGAGCTGTTAAACTGCTCTTAATTAACAACCCTATTCCTCCAGACTTTCTATTTGATAATTTACATCTATAATAAGTATAACCCTCTATGTTGAAATAGTTGGCAGAGTTTGGGAGAACCGTTGTTTTCAGGAAACTCCTTAAAATATCTTCAGTACTTTCATTTCGGCCATCGGTCTCTTATATTCCAAAGAACAAAAGGTTTTCCTGCATGTTTCTTGTTTTAAGCTCTAAAAGTTCATCATTTAGCCTATCATAGTTATGGTTTATTTGACTTATTCTTTCTTTGAGATTCTGGTTTTCATTGTTTAATGTTTTTATGTTTTTATCTATTTTCTCCTTAGAATCGACATACTCATCAAACAGGCTACTTATTGTTAAGCATGATGACTCGACTTCATTCGTCTTAGCAGAAATGGATATATTTTCTTGTTTAAGGTTATTAACATCACTTTGAACACCTTTGATACTGTGCTCAATATCCGATAGTTTCGAGACACTGCATTCGATGGCTGTTAATCTTGACAAAACACTCGAGGTGGTCGACCGATTTTGTAGCAATGCCTTAACAAGATATATTTAGCTTTAACCTTTTCGTAATGTCGTGATAAAACACTGGTTATATTTACTTTGCTTTTATCTTTATAAAATGTTGGTCTATGGAGGATTTTATTCCAATCATTGGCATTATTTTCAATTTTGTCCATAAATGATACATACGCCCTAAAAGATCAACTAAAAAGTAGTATTGATAGTTGAAATATATCGTTTGCTGATGACTTATCAAAATTTAGCATCTTATGGAAATTAAACGGACTATTACTATGTATTATCGCTGCATGAAATATTTTTTTGCCAATTTTATCTACATGCAATATTTAAAATTGTTGATGTCTTTGAAAATAAGACCACCTTCTTCAAATTGTCTCTTACAGACATTATTTTTCAACTTTTGTCTTTCACCCCATATGAAATCCATAGAAATGTCATTTAAATGGTTTTATAAGGTCATCCTTTGGATAAGGGATACTAAAGCAGATGAGTTAACATTGGGATTAAGAGCGGCTGCTTTAGATAATGATCGATGTAAGCCTTGAAAGTTAGATCGAAGTGTGGTATTTTATACAAGTGCCTTAAAATCAACTTAAATGATCGTACATTCCCTCCAACGTTAAATGCAGATGACTATTAAATGACTTATCATTCTAATCATTGTACAGGTCTGTTAATGCGAAAAAGCATCGGTTTGCTTTGAAAACTCATGTTACCTACTGGTGAGGAAACACAAGCAGCATCACAAGGTGCAATGAACAATGAGACACCCCAGATATCACCACTTCCTGTTACTCCTTTCAATCACCATGGCTTTAAACAAACCTTGATAATGATACGTTCAATGAGATAGCACAAACAATTATCATCAAGCCAGGTCTAGAAGTAGTCAAATAAACCAAACCGATGGTGTGAGTGGAAATTGACATGCATTGAAAAGAGTCATAAATAAACTAAAACATGTCTTAAGAGCGTTATGTCAGAAACAAACCAAAAAATACAGACAATTATCAAGAGTGTTGTAAACATGGCTCAATTAATATCTTCACTTCAACCAAACAAACCGCTAGGAATACGGAGTACACTCCACACGGTAATTTTGTTAGCTTTACTTCCAATTGATGCTTACCTCTTACTGTATTGTGTTTAAAAAAATGTTTGATATTGCTTGAATTTAACAACACTGAATTGATCTGTCTTATATGCAATTGTTGTCACATTCGTCGTTTCATTGCATTATGTTTTGTGTTATGATATGCTTTTATTTCTGGTACTCTTATTTTCTCAAAACCATATTGATATGAAGTTTGTTGATGCTATGCGTTTACAAATGGCTCAAAATTTGCTTGATTCGATTGCATAGTAATCCACAGCGACAAAATGAGACGTTTTCCACCATAAGCTAATTCTCCTTCTGTAACAATTGTTTCTATCCAACGAAATGAGGAAATTATTTCTACGTACAAGTGTACCATGACTTTTAAGATGATATATGTGGGTCGTATTCGTCTTTTCATTGCATTGTAATTTTTGTTATGATTATGCTTATATTTCTTGTACGCTCATTTTCGGGGAAAAACATATTGACATGAAGTTTGTTGATATTCTGCTTAAACCCATGACTGTAAATTCGCTCACTTTGTTTGCATAATAATCCGCTTTGACAAAAGGAGAAGTTGTTCACAGTGAGTCATTTCTCCTTTTGTAACAATGGTATTCATCCAACAAAAAGAAGAAATTATTTCTTTTCAGTAAAGTCAGTTGGTCTAAGTCTTTCAAATACCTTCCTTTTCTTTTCAAGATATTATGATTGGTTCATTTATGCATTACCTGCTTTACACATGTTTAAAAATGAAGACGTCATTTCGAGATATGTTTTTGACTGCTAGAGACCACTAATGTTAAACCACTCCTTTGTTACACGAAATTGTGATTTGTATGTATATTGGGTCAAAGGCCTTTAATACGAATATGATATATTGTATTATATTGTATTTTTGTGAATGGCTTGGAACTGCACATGTTCTTATGGCGAGTTTCTTACGCCAGGCAATGGTTGCGTTTACATATTGTCATTCGTTTTATTTTCGTTGTCCAAGTATATCATCTATGCAACCCTGGCACAAGGGGGCTGGATATCCGTTCCATACGCCAAACTCTGTTGACAGGCTTGATAGCAGAAGGGGCTATGAATGGCAAACCATGGATACTACAGCTGCATAGCGATATGGACAAGCTGTACGGTAAAGCCTAGTCCAGGACTCTAACATTTCCTCGATTGGTTTTAACTGAATCGACCGAGGAAGGTTGAGAATTTAATCAGATATGTTTTAGCAACATTTATTTAAAAACACACATACCATCCGTTGTTTATTTCTTACTTATGCATTTTGCCAAGTCTCACAGAAAATATCTAGTCAATAATTAGTTATTTGTCAAGCGCTATTATAACTTTTATCATCATCTTTGATGTTGAGGTTTGTTTTATTATTATTTCAATCATATACTGTACTCCCTTAATTGGCAATAGCTGTCAATACGCGTTTAAATGCTATCAATTATCTTTCAATCTAGAGGTTGGTAATCTGCAAAGATGGTACAATTACTTCACTATTCGTTTGCGTTTTTATGTGTGGGTCAATTGTGTATTTCAGAATATGTCATTATCTTTAACATGCCGGAAATCACAGTTTCTACAGATGAGATACCAAGACCAAGTTAGACGAAGGACTTCCGATGTGAAGGAACATAGAAAAATCTGCTCGTATATGTTAAAACTGGCTTAAAAGTAGATGGTCCTTGGCGCCCTCCATACTACAGTCCTTATCAAAATCACAAGCCAACTCATGATTCTACTAACCTGCTTAGCCTTCACGCATTGCCATGTGATATTGACGTTCTCTACAGGTTTTACACAATTGGATTCAGCCTTGAATATTACATCGGTGGCGGTTTCTCTCTCCGTTAGGGTTGAAGATTTGTCAACAGGAACTGGAATCAATAAAAGATGAGATGTGAGTTCGAAATAAAGCATTTAAACATTACAACACTTACACAAATGTATCGCCATTCACCCATGCTCAAAGGTAATATATCTTCACACAATGATTTTTCCCCTTAATTTATGTAATTCATAAACGCACTGTTTGGAGCCTTAATGGGGTGGGAGTTAACGTTGCAAGTATTATGAAATTTTCAATTGTTCGTGTGTTTCAGCATTCAAATATTTAAAATATATAAAAACAAATCAGAGTGATTTATGTCCACCCCTTCTACGAAGCTTTGAAAAAGAGTACATAACGCGTGAATCACTTTTGATCGTAAGTTCGAGTGTTACATGTATCAGTCAAGCTCTGGGTGTCTGGTTAATTTAATAATCAAACGATAAATCCTTGTACTTTATTAATACAGACATTTCATTTTACGGTAAGAGATCGGTACACAAATATGATTATTTCATAGGGTCCATTTAACACGAATTCAATCCCAACACGCGTTTTCCATGGCGTTTTACACTGCTTTGCTTCACAATTGATTTTGGGTTGAGCTTTAACTAAAGGAAAAGCCATAAAAAATATTGTAATGAATATGATCTGTCTTTATTTTCCTTAGTCTTATTGAATACGAATTTCAAACACTTGATGGAACACAATGTAAAGTTTACATTTCTTATAAGAATGTTGTAGTATCTAGTATTTCTTACGATACGGTAATTATTATGACACATCCCACGAGGTCCGGAAAACAATCGAACTCTGTACAATCGGCTAATAAATGTTTAAAGCACACGAGCTGTGTTGTTATTTATACCTATACAGAACATCTGGCGACGAGAACGAACCCACCCACCACGATGGCAATGCAGCTGCCCTCATTTCCGAGTTTTTCCGTTCATACCGACGAACAATCGGCGGGGACCCGATGGAAAAAGTGGTTGGACAAATTTCAGAACATGATTTGTGCTCTTAATGTTGAAACCGACAAACAAAAGAAAGCGATGCTGCTTCATTACGTCGGGGAGGAAACGTATGACATCTATGACAGCTTCCCGGACACTAAGAAAGGTGTTGGAGCAACAAAAACGGAGGGTGAAGGTGAGCACATAGTGACAGTGGGAAACGAGTACGAAGTCCTCAAACAGAGTTTGACAGAGTACTTTACACCAAAGCAGAACACTTCTTATGAAGTCTTTAAATTTCGTCAGTCAACTCAAAATAATGGCGAGTCCATTGATTCATTTTATACACGTCTTCGAACACTTTCTTCCACATGCAATTTCCATGACGTGGATAGGGAAATCCTGTCACAAATTATTCAAGGATGCACAACAATACGCATCAGAAGAAGAGCACTCAGAGACAATTATACGTTAGATAAAGTGCTGGACGAAGCCAGATCACTAGAACTCTCTGAATCGCGTGCCACAGAAATAGAGACTGGTACTAGCCAGGCCGTCAATCATCTGCACAGACCAGGACCAGGCAGAACTGAAATGCGAGACGTTAAGCCGGATCGTGCCTCCAATCAACACGGTGGTGGCAGAGGACGATTTCGAGGCCGTGGCAGGGGACGCAACTCCAACCAACAGCGACAGACAGACAAGAAGTGCCAAAACTGTGGGGGAAGCCTTTCCCATCAAGTGTGCCCAGCGTTGGGTAAGAACTGTAACTATTGTAAAAAACGCAATCACTTTGCAGTAGTTTGCAGAACAAAACATGTGAATTACACTTCACACATGGTGCCAAAGCAAGACTGTGACAGTTCAAGTGAAGAATCAGTGTTTAGTACAGTATACAATCCAAAAAGTTGAGTGTTCCAACATTGAATGCATACATACATGATACTAGTGTTGAATTTCTCATAGACACTGCGGCAAGTGTGAACATTATTAGTAACCATGTTTACAATAGGATGTCAAACAAACCAAAGTTACAGAATCCAACTCCCCTCATATTTGCATATGGTCAAGAAAAGCCATTAGATGTAAAGGGTTTCATAAGCACTAAAATTAAACATAAGGGTAATGAAGTAGAGGCAACATTTTATGTAGTCAAAGACACAAATGGCAGGCATTCGAGGTGTTTGCTAGGGGCTGCAAGTGCTCAGGCTCTGAACGTTGTTCACTTTGCTTTCTCTGTCCCTCTTCCCTCTATCTCTTTACCCTCAAAGTCAAATGAGTCCATTCCAGGTCAGTTCCCATCCCTATTCGATGGCCAAATGGGGAAAATCAAGAATGTCAAGGTAAGGCTTCACATTAACCAGAACATGACCCCTGTAGCCCAACGACACAGGCGCATTCCATTCCATGTCCGAAAAGACGTTGAAGCTGAACTCAAGCGTCTGGAAGACCTTGATGTTATAGAGCCCGTGACCGGTCCGACACCCTGGATCAGTCCAGTCGTGATTGTTCCCAAAAAGAAGTCTGGGGTAAGGCTTTGTATAGACATGCGCATGGCAAATAAGGCCATAGGTCGAGAAAAGCACCCAATGCCGACTGCTGATGAGCTGATGACAGATCTGAATTCGTCAACTGTATTCAGTAAGCTTGACCTGTCTAACGCTTATCACCAGCTCGAACTTGATGAGGCAAGCAGATACATCACAACATCCACAACACATGTTGGTCTGCGACGATACAAGCGACTTTTGTTTGGTGTCAATGCGGCATCTGAAATCTTTCAAAAAGCCATATCTGACTTGTTAGCAGATATTCCAGGTGCAAAGAACCTGTCGGATGACATAATCATTCATGGTAAGACACAGTCCGACCATGATGAGGCTCTCAGACAAACACTTGAAAGGCTAAGTGCCAAGGGCGCCAGACTTAACAAAGACAAATGCATTTTCTCGGTGAGCAAAATCACTTTCTTTGGTCATGTTTTCAGCAACCTGCGTGTGTCAGCTGATCCCGAGAAGATTGCTGCAATCATCGGTAAGATTCCCCCGAAGAACTCGGGTGAAGTGAGATCGTTTCTTGGTATGACGCAGTATGTTGCGAGATACATCCCTCAGTACGCAACAATTACTGAACCTCTCCGGCGACTCACTCGGAAAGACATCTCTTGGTCATGGACTGAAAAAGAGCAAGCCTCTTTTGAAAATCTGAAAACTGCTCTCTCTAGTGCACAAGTTATGGTGTACTTTGACCAAAAGAAGAAAACAGAAGTAATGGTAGATGCTTCTCCAGTGGGCCTAGGGGCTATGCTGACTCAAGAAGGTAAGGTTGTTTGCTATGCTAGCAGAGCTCTCACAGACGTGGAACAGAGGTATTCGCAGACTGACCGAGAAATGTTGGCTGTAGTGTATGGTGTAGAACATTTTCATTTGTATCTATTTGCATCTGAATTTAAAGTGTTGACGGATCACAAACCTCTGCTTGGTATTGTTCAGAGTCAAAAACCTGCTTCTGCGCGCATGGAGCGTTGGCGATTGCGACTCATGCCGTATCAGCTTACCCTTGAATACAGGCCAGGCAAGGATGACCAAAATCCTGCAGACTACATGAGTAGACACCCGTTTGAACAGCCAAAGCGAGACAATGCTGCTGAAGCATATGTTGCTTTCATAAGCCAGCATGCTGTCCCAAAAGCAATGTCATTTGACGAAGTACAAAATGCAACCAGAGTAGATAAGACCCTTCAGAAGGTCATGACTGCCATACAGGCTGGCAGATGGTGGGACGATCCAGATTTATCCCCATATTCTCGTTTTCAGGATGAGATTTCAGTCTATGACGGTGTGGTTTTACGGGAACACAGACTTGTTATTCCTGTATCCCTCAGAAACAAAGTTGTTGGGATTGCACACAACACTCACCAAGGCATTGTAAAAACAAAACAGTTGATCAGGGAAAAGGTCTGGTTTCCTGGTATTGACAAGGTAGTTGAGGACACGGTAAAGTCTTGTATCCCGTGCCAGGCCTCCTACCCAGGGTCCACTAAACGTGAACCAATCTGTCCAACTCCGCTTCCAATTGAACCTTGGTCTGAAATAGCAATCGATTTTGCAGGACCTTTCCCGTCAGGCCAGTATGCTCTTGTTGTTCTAGACGAACATAGCAGATACCCAGAAGTTAGTGTCTTCAACCTCTGCTCAGGCTATAATTCCACGACTCAGTTCAATCTTTGCACGCCAAGGATTTCCAACTGTTGTGAAAACAGACAATGGTCCAACTTTTCAAGGTCAGGACTTTGCAAACTTTGCTGAAGTATGCGGCTTCAGGCAGAAGAATCACTCCTTTCTGGCCAGAATCAAATGGCACTGTTGAAAGGTTCATGGGAACTTTGAACAAATTTGTTAGAGCTTCTGTTGCAGACAATCGAGACTGGAAAGCTGAACTTCATAGCTTTCTCATGCATTACAGGGCGACTCCCCACAGTGCAACTCAGATTTCTCCTTTTGAGGCCCTTACAGGGAGGAAGATGAACATGGGAATTCCTCATATTCCCAAAACTGACTCATCTCCTGTTTCAGTTCGCATGCGTGTGAACGACACAGCGAGTAAGAATCGCATGAAAGAGTATGGTGATAAGAAGAGGCGTACATTGCCATCCTCTCTCTCCCCAGGTTCCTGGGTGTTGCTAAAGCAGCGCAAGGTTTACAAACTCACCCCTCCTTATTCTCCAAACCCTTACAAGGTTGTTGAAAAGAAGGGAAGCATGGTTACTGTAGAGCGAAATGGTCACTGCGTTACTCGCAACTCCTCCTTTTTCAAACCTGTCAACATTGACCCATCAGTCGAGGATGAAGAAAAGGATCCAGAGCCAGAAAAGGAACCAGATCTTGTTTCTGTACCAATACATTCAAATGACCCCGTTTCTGTACCTGTCTCTTCTGGTCCGAACCCAACTATTGCAGCTCCTCGAAGAAACCCAGTCAGAAATGCTGGAATGCCCAATAAGTACAGTGACTACATTGTAAATAGTAAATACTGAGTAGTTTCTTGTTTTGTTATGTGTTTTTAGTTGATTGAATAATCTGAAATTCCAAAAGTTGTTTAAACAGTTCTTTTCATTAATCATAGCTAGTCATGAATCATATCTAGTCATTAATAATGTCTAGTCATTTAATTAGATTTTTCTTCTGATTTATGTTGGCTACATAAACTGTTTGACAACTATTGTAAGGCTGTAAGACACCTGCCTTTGAATTGGATATTGTTAAGTTCTAAAATGTGTTTGAATTGGATATTCTTATGTTTTTGAAATATGCTTTGAATTTGATATGTTTATGTTCTCAAGCATTTAAAACACGCTTAATTTGTAGTCTTTTTTTAGTACATTTAGGTTCAATTTGATAAATTCAAGTCATTTTAGTTTGCTTAAATATACTGACAAATTCAGTTCATGTGTTGTATTAATCGTTAAACTTTGAACATATTCTAGTATAAGTATTGTTGGCAATTTAACATTCTTTTTGCACAAAAGTAATATTGTAGAATATTCAATCTTGAAATTGTAGAATATTCAATCTTGAAATTGTGGAAGTTTTATTCAAGGTAGGGAGGAATGTAGTATCTAGTATTTCTTACGATACGGTAATTATTATGACACATCCCACGAGGTCCGGAAAATAATCGAACTCTGTACAATCGGCTAATAAATGTTTAAAGCACACGAGCTGTGTTGTTATTTATACCTATACAGAACAAATGTAATCTTCGAACAGACGATGCATAAACATTCGTTTTTTGATATGGTAGACAAGAGGTTCAAGATATACTAGAACCAGTGAACATTGACGGACTTGTTTCACTCCAGTTCATTTTGTGCTACCGTTTAATAGGTATCTAACGTTCTTTTCTATCGTAGCATATTATCATATTTGCGAAAGGGCAAAAGAAATTGTTTTGCTCATGCGTATGTCTAAACATTTCGTTTAAAGACAATCGACTTGATTGCTTTAGGACCATAGTACAGCCGGTCAAGTATTGATGCCTACCTGATACGGCAATAGTATGTGTAACATTGACAGGAGCGTCGGTACCACGATTTGATGTCCGGCATACAAACGTGATGTTGTTGTCCTTCAACTCAACTGGATTTATGGTCAACGTCCATACACCTTCGTCGGCAGTAAAGTTGTAATTCCCTTCGATCGGAAGTTGACAATAGTTTAATTGGCATAGCCTAATTTGATAACGATTAATCCATAAGATTTCAGTAACGTTACTATTTGTCCTTGAACAAACTATCGAGGCTGATTGACCGC
The DNA here is from genome assembly GCA_947846245.1 of Cerastoderma edule. NCBI lineage: Eukaryota > Metazoa > Mollusca > Bivalvia > Cardiida > Cardiidae > Cerastoderma > Cerastoderma edule. The sequence continues at coordinate 841,058 of OX401420.1, read as the reverse complement.
ATTCAAACTCTGTAGAGTTTATGGTTAGAAGTCCTGCAAAAGAAATTTTTTATTGAAAATTCCATAACCTGCAATCATTGAAAAAAATATTTAGATTTGAAATATAAGTCAGTAGTCCGAAAACGATGCATTTTGTGTATATTACACTTCGCAAGTAATAAAATATGTAAGAATTATTATATTTCTGGAAACAGATATCGCTGTCCTCTGTCAACAATTTGATGTAGACTCTATTCGGTAAAAACTTAGCATTATTAATTCATCACTTGTCTAACATCGCCTTGATTGAGACTAGACCACCCCAGTATTGTTAGTCCTTTCCAAGTATTCTGAGAAATATTTGACAGGCGCCACATACACATACATAATATCATTGATGATGAACTAGCGTTTTATCTAATTTTCGCCCAAATACATATATTTTAAATGGTAATATACCTTTTTATTAAACAGTCTGTCACTTCAGTTTGTCCAAAACTAAAGTACATGTAGGCTAACACTTCCAATCGTGGCAGACGTATGACTCTCTCGACGAAAGATTAAGGCAGCAATAACAACCGAACGGTTAAACAATTTAAGTGGATATATCCGACTTATTAGTTAGACATATTTTTAAAAGAACCTAGAATTTTGATTTTTTTACAGTCGCCATTTATATTGATGGACTGGATACATTTCTATTTTACAGATTTAATCAAGTAAAATACTGGTGTCATCAAATAATCAAGAGCTTTGTATAGTGGTTTAGTGTACATGTTTGTGTCAATGGTATGAACACTTCGAAGTAACTATGTCTCAAAACCAACCCAATCCTAATCAGTTTATCATACTTAATTAGAACGAAATTGAATGCTAAAATAACATATTGACCCTTTCTGTTCGGTATAACTCGTTGACCCAACAGAATGACCGGTGTTTAAATGTGTATGTTCGATCCTCGGCTTTATAAGGTTATATATTCCTTTAAGAGAGGTATCAAAGCTAACATACATACGACAGTTCTCTTCATTAAAGCATTTAGAACAAGATTAAAAAAAGTGTTTAACGAAATGGGATATAAACCAATTTAGTGTTAATAGTTCTTTCTATACGGTCTCATTAGCAACTTTACTGTTGCATGTCAAAACAATATCTACTACAAAAGCAAAAATTATTTTGTTACGCATCTAGCCAGATGTAAATGGTATTACTTACCGACTCCTGGGTTGAAGAAGCATACCAGAAAAAGTCCAATGTGAACTTGAACTATGATAGGGGTCATCATCTACAGTTGTAAAAAAAAAAAAAAAAGTTGAAGTCAAGCGATTAATTGAGCAATATGAACGCTTGAAATTATATTAAGAAATGGTACCCGACCAAGCAATGGCATTTGTCTTCACTGAAAAACTAACCTACGTTTTGAGAGGTATTCTTAAAAAGAAATCCACACATTCATTGATTTAATGAATTTTAAACAATTAGGTTTAAAATCATTTACAGTGATGATACGTTTTTTTTATGCTTTTCGCTCATTAATAATACTTTTCATCAATACCAATACAATAGGTCCATTTCGCTAGTTTCTCCCTCTCTCAACCTCCTCTACCGAGTAAGGCTGGTAATTGATTTTGCAGAAAATGTATCCTCTTAATCAAATACATTTGGATATTCTTAATATGAACTAAGGCATTGCCTCTAGACCGCTCTCTCAACTCAATGGCATGGATTTTGTGAAAAACTTACATATTAATGAATATGTGTTTCAATCTCAATTCAGAGTACAACTTTGCGGAAGTATAAGAATTGGCTTACTTTGGGGAGCAAGTACTCATTTTGTAACAAAGCTGTCATCTTTGTCACATTTAGATAGGTCTCAGTAAAAGGATAAGTCTCCTTGTAGACTCCTGTTAAACGCTTTTGATGGTATATGTTTTATAACGGTATATGTTTTGCTTGCTTGGGCTATGTATGAGGGCCTTTCATCAATGAGACATTCATCATGTAAGGACAAACTGCTCATGCAATGTCAGAACCACCAAACTACAATATTTGAACCACAAGTCTGTCTCTGCATGAAATCATAGAATTTTTTTTCACAAAATTATGTGTTGTAGGTACTGGTTTAACCCTTTCCCAAACAATAACGACATTTGACCACTTTGTAGCAGATGACTTTAGAAAACATTGAGGGAAAAGGGGAAATTGCTTGTGACGAGCAATTTTTCCTTTTCCCACGTTTTCCTTTTCTCACAATGTTTTCTGGCCTATCAGAAGATTATTTTCCAATTTCATCACATTTTGAAATGTCGTCTGTAAATTCTTTCAATTCGGTACAGTCAAAAACTTGTTGTATGGGAAAGGGTTAAATCATCATGAGAACCAACAACATGTCATTTGGTGATGAAGAAGGGTCATTTGGGTTAATAGTATCAGACAATATTCAACAACATACTCATTTGCTTGTACATTCTAAGGTAACTAAATTACATCATATAGAAAGCCAATCAGGTATTTGTTTGAATTTTTCTTTACTGTAGATAAGAAAATCCCAAATAAATTGCTTAGCAGATCTCCAAAGGATCATTCAAATACAACAAATAGCTTTGTTGTAGCCAAATGGTTTTTTGTTTAACTTTAAAATAAAAGTAAAAGATTCTATAATTTTTGATTAATATTTTATTAACTTTTTCACACATAAAACGCTGCTTTTTTGATATGTGTTTATATATCAAAGAACTTAAAGAACAAGAAATGCAAAACAAAATGACATGCAACAAACTATTAATAAAATGTAGTTAAAAGACATAAGTGAAAATCAGCAGACAGCATTTGTTCATGTAGTCAAATTCCTTGCTCTAACACATTAATTGAAAAAATGAAGTCACTGCTTGATCTTGGGACATTATTTTCATGTTTGATGCCAACATTTTCCTGATCTTCATAGTTTGAAAAAAAAAAAAACTCCTTAAAGTTGGAAGCATATGGCAGAAACGTTCATGATCAACTTTATCTTTTTCAAATATTCTATGACATACATCCTTAAGACGTTTATCCATTTTTTCCCAAATATTGTTTGAAATTTTAAGCAAAAACAGATATAATTAAAAATTTCTTTGACAAATGAATAGACCAATTGTTACAAGGAAAATGTGCTCTCTGAGCCAATTTCCCTTTGCCATAATTAATTAAAAATTTGTGTTGAAAATCAAGGGGTTTACCATGGATACTGAAAGAAAACAATAACTTTACACTGATGTATGCTTAAAATGTAAACTAAACTCCCATCTTTGTTTCATTGAAAAATTTCATAAACATGCAATTGTTAGAAAAGAAATTAAAGTAATGACAAGTTTCTGTCTTCTACTGGTATCCTGCAGGCTGACTAAGTTGTCTAAATATAGTATGGGCATGCTTTTTGTCTCATTAATTTGATTAACCCTTTCCCAAACAATAACGACATTTGACGACTTTGTTGCAGATGACTTTAGAAAACATTATGGGAAAAGGAGAAATTGATTGCAACGAGCAATTTTATCTATTCCCACAAGGTTTTCTGCTTTTCCTGAAGAATATTGTTCAATTTCATCACATTTTGAAATGTCGTCTGCAAACTCTTTCAATTTGTGACAGTCGAAATTTTGTTGTTTGGGAAAGGGTTAAGTTAAATTTTTGAAGGCTTCTTGAAACAAAAGAAAAGAAAATAAGTACCATAAGACATATGTGACATTGTTATCAATATAGAATATTCCATAGTCCATAACAGTTTTTCTATATTATTGTCATTTGATGTTATCAGTACCAAATAACACTAAACACTATCCTTGAAAGTCTTTTGAAGAGAAAACTAAACTTTATAACTTTTCATGAGTCAAACATATCAATAGATTTAGGGTAATCAGGCGTCCATGTAAATCTTCATCCGTTTTTTATTGTACCAAATCCATGTGATCTTCAAGCATATTTTGATGTTGTTACCTCTTCCTTTCTCTATCAGTTAGTCATCAGTTTTGGCTGTTAAAAGAGAAAAATAAAAAATATAAATCTTTTGCCAATACTGGCTACATCTAACTGACTGATTATTCTTAATTGGTAACATTTGAAATAATTCTTTACCCATGGTAATCAATTGAAGCAGTAATTTAACAGGAAAAAAAGAACTGATTGATGATAACAATCTATATTTCAACCTGTCTTGATTTATTTGCTTTCATTCTCTGTCAAACCAAGGTTTTCTAAAAAGAACAAAGGAAAAGTCAATTACAAATTGTGAGTAACACCAAATTCATCAACATTTATAAATGTATAACTATTTTTTTGAAAAACAAAGTAATATAAGGAGGACATGTTAAGAATTCCAACCTTTGTCAAACTTGCTTGTTTCCTGAATACTGTGCTGCATATCATATTATGTAATTATGCTATAATCTAATCAGAGATGTTTGAATGAGAGAGAAAAACCACTTTGACATTTGAGAGATTGCTCCTTTGTTATAATTAGATTTATATTAGAGTCATTAACTGACACAGGTCCCATATGGGTCCTCTCCATCAGTGCCGTACCTACATTTTTCAGTTCTGGATCAGCTTTCCTGGATACCCAAGTACTAGGCTAGGGCTCTGAAGTGACTTGCCAAAGGCCATTCCCACGAAACAAGAGGTCTTGGTGGGACTGGCCCTGCCCCCCTCCCCCCTCGAGTTCTGAGTCCACCACTTTCACCACTATCTTTTATGTTTATGACATTTATGTTTGTAAAGTTCAAAGGGATGTGAGAAAGAATATACATGTAGATTTACTTACTTGTACTATAAAACAGAGTCAATGTTCATACAGGTCTGCATCATCTTTTCTTCGGAAGCTTGTTTGAAATTGTCATATTTCCAACCATCATGCATTCTGTAAAATAAAGAAAACACAACTAAGGCATCTATTACCCTAAACCTTTGGTCCAAAATTCTCACTTGCAAGAAAAATTCAATGTTTGGGAATTATATTATCACTGGAATCAAGTAAAATAAGATACTGCCAAACAAATAAGGTTGCATATATTACCATGCAAATACTTTACAGGGTATTTCATTTTTGGAAAAGGAAATTCATGCTGACATTGTTATCTATAGTATAATCTAATGAGAGATGTTTGAATTAAAGAGAAAAACTGCTTTGACATTTGAGAGATTGCTTCTTTGTTATATTGCTTTCATAAGATATCTTCTATGTTTTATGACACTTATGTTTGAAAAGTTCAAAGTGGCCTGAGAAAGACTATGTACTTACTTGGTAACTTGTATTATAAAACAGAGTCAATGTTTATGCAGGTCTGCATCATCTCTTCTTTTGAAGCTTGTTTGAAATCGTCATATTTCCAACCATCATGCATTCTGTTAAATAAAGAAAAAACAACTAAGGGATCTATTTTCATAAACCCTTGGGCCAAAATTATCAATTGCAAGAATAATTCAATGTTTGGGAATAATACTATCACTTGAATCAAGTAAAATAAATTACTGTCTGGGAATAATACTATCACTTGAATCAAGTAAAACAAAATACTGTCAAACGAATAAGGTGACATATATAACCAAATACTTTACAGGGTATTTCATTTTTTGAAAAGGAAATTCACGCTGTCATTGTTATTTAAACTATCGGCCCATAGCGCTATTAAATTGTCAAAAAGGTACCTTGTACTTAATTTAAAAGCTCCAACAATAACAAATAATCCATGTCAGCAACTGACGAGTTGACATCGTTGCTTTATTGGTCAGCATAATAGTGTATTCCATATACAACACGATGTGTACCTAATGCTTTCCTTACACACCGCGAAAATGACATAGACCGTCTACATAAACATTAGATTATGCCAAACTGCAGGGTGTAATCACCGAATCGATAGAAGGTGAACACTTATTTCACCGTGGAGTGTTGTGGGCAACACACACTTTCTAGCCTAGTACTGCAGGGAACATGTACTGTAATACTAAAAAAATGAATGCTGTAGTTCTACTTAAAAGGAAGAAGTTTTTTCAGATGGATGTTTGTTTAGAGGAAGCATCTTCCGCGAGGCGTGACGAGGGCTCGCCTTCTCGATTTTTCTACGACGAATTTTGGTGAAAATGGTCTATTTAGATATACTGTTTTATAACGAAATGAAAGAGTACAAAAAGTTCTCTTACCTACAACCGGCGATTCGTTTTCCTTTCAAGGAGTTGAACACTGTGTCCAATTTAAAGTTTGAAGCGGTGGCGCCGATCCTGTTGTTCGTGTTTTGTTTTTCGATAGAATGGTTTATGGTTCATTCATGATTGGCGGAAATAAACTCAATGAGCGGCAATGAATTTATGTAAAACCAGTCCATTCCATAAAGCCGGAAACACCCGAAGCAAACCCGAGTTTTCTCTTCACAAGGAATGGTTCACTATTGGTAGATATATTGGTAGATAAAGGTAATGCTTGAAAATAAACTTAGATAGAACCAGTCCATTCCGTAAAGCCGGAAACACCCGAAGCAAACCCGAGTTTTCTCCTTTAGGTAAACCGGAAGCCACCTGTTTTTTTGCTAATGGTATAACCGGTGTTAACATAACTTGTTACTCGTACGTATGTTACCGTTATCCGCTCTCCGAGCGCTTCGCGCTCTGAGAGAGCGGTATAAACCATCCCACATCCCTTTAATTATTTTCAAATATAAACATTGTTAACTTTTATTAGTTAGTCTTTTTCAGTTTTTCTATGTATTGGGTCGAATTGTTAGTAAGCCCGAATGCCTTAGGATGAGGTTGAGGTATGCGGGCACAAAAGTTACAGCTTCGAATCCGGCTTGGTGAATATCCCTAGACGGTTATGTACCTCATGTTAGCGTGAAGTACCTTCACCCGTAGCGTACCTGAATACAACTTGTCAGGATGTCGCTGCAATTTACTTTTTTTTTTTAAATCTATTTTATTGTGTATGTTGTGAAATTATAATGTTGAGTTGCCGATACTGAGACTCGTGATTTATCCTATTTCCAACTATCTAAATATTTCTTAATGGAGGATATGGCCGGAATCCGCTATTTCGTTCAACAAATAACAATTGCTTTGAAGTGTTCAAAAGAACTTTGTTTGAATAAAAGTTATTGTTAATTAATCATATTATTCTCTGTTGTTATCTGTAAACGGATGGAAAGAGGTTTATCAATACACATTGTTCCGAAGAGAAATAGATGTAGCTGTTAATTACTAATCGATTACCCTGAAACTGGAACATATTCCAGTCCCAGTTTAGAATTATTTCTTCCATAGATGTTGAAAACAAGTGGTCCAATAAATAGAAAACAAAATTACATTGCTGATTTTTTTGCTTAAAATAAGTAAATATACATCGTATCAAGAAAACATTCGAACAAAATGGTAGCAGAGCGAGATTAGATATACACACTACGCACATACACTCGAAAATGTTACTTTCGAAAACAACAGACAGGGCTGCATCGCCTGTAAGCGAGACCGACATGGAGGACGATATCTTTGAAATAAAAATGAGGAAGACGATGTGCAAATCCGCTTTCAGAAAAACAAAAAATAAACTTCTTAACTCGGTTACCGACATGGCAGAATTAGATAAAATGCTTGTTATGGAACTTCAAGAAAGATTTGACCAACCCCAGGATGAGGTTCTGGAAAAAATGTTCCTAGTGTGACAGTAATAGGGTTTATATATAAATACCACTTTTAAAGTCTCGCTGTAGAAGCCGGCTTTCATGGGTGATTCGGTAGGGTGGATGGCTTTCTCTCGTAGCTAAGCAACGCACTAAGTGGTTAGTACCTGGCTGGGTGACCCACGGTGGCTTTACTCCGAGAGGGACCCGATACACGTCACAAAATTAGTGGCTGTTCTCGATCCTTGTTTCTGCTAGGTAGCAATGTTTGTAGTGGCTGTAGTACCTACTTGAATTGTAAAAATCGGTATCTGCCCATGTATGTCTTTTTGACATTTGTGACTCGGGACGAAGTCAAAAGAAAGGTGGGAGAAATGTGACAGTAATAGGGTTTATGTATAAATACCACTTCTACAGTCTCGCTGTAGAAGCCGGTTTTTATGGGTGATTCGGTAGAGTGGTTGGCATTCTCTCTGGATGGGTGACCCACGGTGCCTTTACTCCGAGAGGGACCCGATACACGTTACACTAGCTTATAAAAGTAAAAAAAGATTCTTAAGAAAACTCAAGGTGAGTTAGAAAAGATTAACAATGAATAAAGTCAAACTCTTCATCAAATTCAACAATGTATAGTCACAGCCAAAAGCACAAGTGATGTGTCAGAATCGGATACAAATTCCTTGTCAAACGGTTTGTGGCGCCAAATGAAGAGGGTTTCGATCCCTACCTTCAGCGGTGAAAAATCCAAATACCAATCATTGTGGGCGGCATTCAATGCTTGCACTTACAGGACTCCTTCAACGGCAGAATACAAAATACTCAAATTGAGACAGTACCTCACAGGGGAAGCCCTACAAGCAATCGATACTTTAGTTATGATGCTGCGCTAGAAATATTAGAAAGGAAATTTGGAGGCCAAAGGCGACAGATGGCAATATATTTAGAAGAGTAAAATGCATGAGGTAAATGCACAGGTAATTGAGAGGTTCGCATACTTGCTTGACATTGCAGTAATCAACATGAAGGAAGCGGATCATGAGCAGGATTTGGGAGATGGTGCGCTTTACCTTAATTTGCAGCGGAAAATTCCTCAAGCCATGTTGACTCGATATCACCGATGGATATATGAGAGTGCAGAAGAAGAGAATGTAGAAACATTAAGGCAATGGATCAATCAAGAAGCCAAATACTATACCATTGCTAGTGAAACGGTTGACGGACTGGTGAATGAAAAGGTTTAAATACAAAAACAACAACAACATCCTAATGACAAGAAGGCACAGTTCCTATGCAATAGTTTTAAAAACAAAAAGAAAACGTGCAGTGATGGTCATGAAATCTGGCAGTGTGAAACATACAAACAGTTACCTACAAAAGAAAGGTGGACAAAAGCGAAGGAACTCAAGTTATGTTTTAGATACTTAAAGTCAGATCATTTGGGTAACAACTGTAGATTCCAAGGAAAATGTGGAATCAACGGTTGTAGTAAAACTCACAATCGCCTACTACACACAGAAAGCCGCCATCAAATATACGCCCAGAAGCTCAAATGTTTCAGCTGCAGTGAAATGGTGCCAGTCGTTCTAAGGATAAACAACAAGGACTTGAAGGTAAACGTGTTATTTGACGATGGCAGTACCAAGTCGTATTTGAATGAAGATGTAGCTGCAGTCTTGAACGAAAAATCTGAAACAATCGAAACAAGTAGTGTAGGGTTTCAGATCGATAATGAAAGCAGAAATTTGACAATGAACAAAGAAGCACTAACGACCAACAATGTGACAGGTAGACTGAAGCATTTGGATTTGCAGACAAATTCACAAAGTTGGACTCACCTACAGGGCATCCTTTTTCCAAAACTTGGCAGGAAGTGGTGAATTGATCTATTGATAACACGAGACTATGTTGTACTTCACAGATCCCTTGGTGAAATCCATGGGACTGAAGGAGAACTAGTCGCAAGGTTGACGCCTCTAGATTGGACCTGCGTCGGTCGACATGCAAAGTCATATCAGAGTAACTGTTTCAACAACTTCTTTGTAGCTGAAGATTAAAAGCTGATAGAGCTGAATTGAACGCTGAAGCGATTTTGGGAAATCGAAGAAGGATCATCTAGTAAAATCTCTCTATCCAAAAATGATTGAGACATGTTAGAGAAATGAGAGACATCTATAGACAAACATTATCAGATTGACATACCTTGGACAGATGCCAAAGATCAGCTCAGAAATAATGCTGAAAGGCAAAGACTTGAAAATACTGAGAAACGGTTACTGAGAAATCAAGATCTGTACCATTAGTGTGGGGAGATAATTCAGCAGTATGAAGAAAAGGATACATATTGAAGGTTACAGAATGCAACGACGATTCATGGTATATATCACATTTTCCAGTTCTACGACCATACAAGAGCACCACCAAAGTCAGAATTGTATTTGATTCATCAGCAAAATACAATGGACTCTCATTGAATGACGTGATAAATCAGGGACCTTCCCTTCAGGCAGACCTGTTTGAGCATTCGGAACACCTCGGCCATTTTATTTCTTAAAATAACCTCGGAGGTAATGGGGTGCCATTTTTAAAGTAGTTCAGCAACGAAGGGCATGTCCGTTTGATATCGTATCCACTCGGCAATCCCCGGCACAAGCCGGGGATTGCCGAAAAGAGCCGATTGACACATTATGAAACCAAGATGTGTTGATATGATTATCTTTAATGAAACGGGTAAAAAAAACATTCAATTGTGATGTATAACCAATTTGTGTGTATTTAAATACATATTTAGTGCCTGTGTGCATTTTGCGTTATCCGCCGAAAATGAGGCGAATTACCCCAGGATTTCTGGTGTATTCATGCACTGCCTACGAGGTATATCTACCGACTTGTTACGGGGATTGCCGAGTAGATACTATTACTGTTTGAGGTGTCAATAAGATTCAGTAGACACTCTGCAGCGGTTGCATGTGACCTGAGATGTACCTGCAAGTTTGCATTCCACCACCAGATCGTAAATATCACAGATTCCTATGGAGAACAACACCAGAGAGCCAAATCGAGAAGTACGAATTCAACAATTTAGTTTTCGGTGTGAATGCATCTCAATTTTTAGCTCAGTGTGTATCGAGATATAATGCCAAAAAGTATGCTAAGGATTTCCCCCTAGCCAAAGAGACTGTTCTGAAGTCCAACATTAATGGATGACATTATCGACTCTGTGAAAGATGTTAAAACTGGGCTAAAACTGTGTCATCAACTTTCCGAGTTATGGGGAAGGGCCGGTATGTTTGCCAAAAAGTGGTTATCAAATTCAACCGAAGTACTACAGAAAGTTCCAACAAAAGACAGAGCATTTGAGACCGATTCAGTAAAAATGAAGCACCAGCTGTGAAAACCTTAGGTGTATTGTGGCATGCAGACATTGATTGCTTTACATTCAAGTATGACGAAATATCCGACATGATGGAAATGACAAAGAGACACTTCCTAAGCAAGGTATCGACTCTGTATGATCCATTGGGGTTTTTAGTGCCATATACAGTTAGAGCGAAGCTGCTGATGCAATAGTCTTGGCTGTCGGGGACAGAATGGGACGAGGAATTAACAGATGAATTACAACTAGAAGTGGAAGAATGGTTCAATGAGCTGCCACACTTACAAGACGTTAAGATCGCATGCAATCTTGAATTTCAAGAGCATGAATATAGCCAGTTACACACCTTCATTGATGCTTCGACAACAGCTTATTGTGCGGTAACAAACATACGCAACAAAATCAAAAGTAATGAAACTGCGATTGTGAACTTGATAGCTGCCAAGAGTAAAATCACACCTCTGACAAGTACCAGTGTACCTAGGCTAGAGCTAATGGCTGCAGTTTTTGGACTAATGTTGACTGAAAAAGTGTGTGAAGCATTAGAATATGACATCAATGAAGTATGCTTCTGGTCTGACAGCATGGACACTGTGTGGCGGATTCGAAATCAAAGTAGACAATTAAAACCTTTCGTTTCAATCAGGCTGGGTGAGATACACAGCAATACCAATCCCGAGCAATGGAGACATGTTCCTAAGAAACACAATCCTACAGGTATTGGGTCAAGAGATGTGACTATTGATAAGCTAGGTGAGGACGACATGTGGTGGACCGGGCCGCAATTCTTGCTTGAATGTCCAGAGAACTGGCCTAAGAATGACTTTAAACCAAAAGAAATAGCACTAAGTGACCAAAAGCGTAAATCAGCAAATAACTCAACTGAACGTTTTTTCCTATCGCATACAGAAAGCATATGTGAGTTAAACAGACTTGATCCTGAGAGATTCTCCAATTGGTTCCGGCTAGTCAGGGTGTACGCATGGGTAGTGAGATTTATTAACAATTGCCAGCTTCCTAAAGTTGAAAGACAAGATGGTAAATCGTTGACAGCGGCAGAAATATGTTGTGCTGAATATATGGTCATTTGTGACACTCAGAACAAAAGCTTCACTGCTGAGATTAAATCGCTAAAACAACATTTAAAAAAAAAGCAAAATATTGAACTTGAACCCAAAGCTAGATGAAGACGGTCTTATGAGGCGTGACGGAAGATTGAAGTGTGAAGTGTAATATGATGTTAGGTTCCTAGTTATATTGCCGAGAAAAGACTGTGTGACAGAGCTTATTGTGCAAGTTTTCATGAGAACTGCAAGCATGGTGGGACAAATCAGACTCTTTCTACACTTTCGACACGATATTGGGTAGCGGCTGCTCGTGAAGTGATTCGTGAATTAGAAAATGAATGCCGTGTGTGCCGCCGGAGAAAGGCAAGAGCAGCGAAACAGATAATTGGACCCATACCAGAACTCAGAATCGGACAATCAATGCATTCTTCACAAAACAAGGTAGAGGAAGGCCAAGGCAAAAGAGATATCTGTGTCTTTTCACTTGCATGGTATGTCGAGCTGTACACCTGGAACTAGCACTCAGCATAGAAACAGACTTCCTGAACGCTTTTTATAGATTTGTTAATATGAGAGGCATACCAAATATCGTACTGTCAGATAATGGAACAAACTTTGTTTGCGCGGTACGAGAAATGAGAGAATTTGTCCAAGCATTAGATAGTGGACAGTATCGCAAACAAGGTTATTGAGTGGCGATTTACACCGCATTTGGCTCCTCACTTCGGGGAAGTGCATGAAGCTATGGTGAAAAGCTCAAGGAAAGAAATCTTTGCCATCCCTGGCAATACATATATTAACTATAAAGAACTTCTGAGTGCCTTCAGTTGAGTAGAGGGACTCATCAACAGCAGACCGCTGACATACCAGAGTGCAAATCCAGAGGACGAACCAGTGCTTACACCAAACCATTCTTTGCACGGACAGTCAGGGCGTCAGTTTGCTCCAGACAGCATAGACACGACGACCTTCAACATCAAAAAGAGATGGAAACATGTACAAGAACTAGTTAAGCACTTCTGGACCAGATGGTTTCGTGAGTTCATGCCTAGCCTTGGGGCGCGTAAGAAGTGATTCGGCGAATTTCGCGACTTTCTTGTTGGTGATGTTGTCTTCGTGATAGATCCAGATGTCGGACGCAGACAATGGAAGCTTGGAAAGATGCACCCCTTAACACCAGACCTGATGAACATGTACGTGTTGTTGATGTTCAAATTAGAAACAAAGTACTAAAGCATTCAATAAATCACGTGTGCCTCATTGAAGAAAATTGTGACAAAATATAAGTCAGCGAATAAAAACAGTGCAAAGAGCTGGAGTTGTGCCATGTAGAAAGATCAGCAATCAGTGTCAGTGTAAATAGAAAAATCCCATTTTGATAGTTTGATGCCACTGGTTTTTGTTGTTGATGTTTTTAAATGAGTGAATTTTATACATGTCTTTGTTTAGAGAACATGAACTTTGGAAATCAAAGGTTCGAAAATAGGGTAGATCTTGTTCACAGGGTTTGACCACATGCAAAAGAAAATATTTGTTCTTACAAAACGTTAATAATAGTCTATTAATGATCATTTATTGCATATATTTATGTAAAGTGGGATAGATAACATGTGTTCATAGATGATTTGCTAATTTTGTCAAAAGTCAGTTTGTAAAGAGTTTTAATTCAATTAAGTATTGCTTATTTTGAGTACAGTCAATTTGGAAGTACAGTAAACATTTTGCCTTTTAACATTGTATTTTGAAATTGATGTCTGACAAGACAAAATGTATATAATGGTTATTGTACTTGGATCAATGTTAGGTACTTGTACAGATGTCAATCATTATGTTCATTATCAAGAAAATATTGTTAATCAATAGAATTTACATATATGTCAGAGTGATTACTTATGTTAACGAAAGCCGATGTTGGAAATAAAAAATATTCCAGTAAATAATCAATCAGTAGGACTAGTTAAATGCACCAGAAAAGTGAAGCTGGGCTACAATATCACATAAGCTGTCAACAGCTAAAGCAAGAACTAAACGTGATTATGCACCGCTTCGTCAAAAGAAAGGAGAGATATTCAATGTCTGTATCGGTAGATTTAGATATTGTAAACTATCAAAGATATGATAGCATTTGTAGGCAATCGCAACTCTCAATGCTTAATGAAGAATAAATCAAATATAAGAATCAATGAAGAACTTATCGAGTCATAGAGGAAATTTATCCCAAATACTGTTGGTCCATAATCAATGACCACACGACGAAATAATGAGGCTTTGGTACGGAATCGTAGATGACAATATAAGGCGTCATATTATAGAATCGATCAATATACCAAAATCATTATCAACATGTGAGTATATGGATCTGCCTTGTCAACTCTGCCTGACTTTTTCGAAATGCAAATTGATCAAAATGCCTTTGCCATGCCAAAAGGGTAGGCTCGTTTTAGCAAGGAGCGAAGCGTACTTGCTTTTGTACCGCACTCTCAAAATCACTGAACGCCTAGACCATACATTTAAATGAGATAGATTATTACGCTCCTCTAAATTATGTATGCCTTTATGTTATTAGGCTCTAAAGGATACATTATGGTGTATGCAAACCACGCCCACATCGTAGTTTGGTTTCTAAATTTAGCTCGATCCGAGAAAACAGTGCACCTATCACCGCCTATCATTTACGTTATGCTTTCTAAAATTGGCGAACCGTGGCCATTTAAGAAAGTTAGAGTATCGAAGAAGACAAATAGTTGATTTTTTTTATATTTACAGTTATAATAAAGCGAAATTAGGAACAATCACGGCTTCATTGCATGCAGGTTAAATGACATCGAAATGACCTAATTTTCTTATCCTGAGCTCGTATCACAGGGTCATCTCATGATTACCCCCGCCCCTATCTTGGTAGTCCCGTTAAATCTATAAATAGAAATGCTGCTCCCGTGTCATCGACATTAACAGGATGTTGATAGTACTTTTACCTAAGATTTGTACACAGTGGAGATTACGAACGACGATTTAGTCCAGTCGGCTTCCTTCTATGCTTAATACACACAAACACGGTTTCGCAGCCATCTTGTTTTTATGAGTAAACAAATAGTCACGTGAAAAACGCCTACTGTAAGTGCTTTGCGTAAAGGGGTTGTTCTACGAAAGATTACTTCTAAAACACCCAAAAAAATAAAGAAATGATTTAGACAATTATAAAATTTGATAATTTTTCTAGCATAAAACAGATCTTTTTCCTTAAATTTCATCCAAAATGACGTTGTACATGTTGCATTAATTTTGTACCGTGACACGTCGTAGTTTTCACCTCTTATATTTATAAGACGATGGGTCGTGCATTAAGGGCCACATTTAGTCCAAAAGAGCTTCTTACTTCTTAAAACATGTTCACCGAATTTGTGTTTACCACACAGTCCCTTAGTTTCATCAACTTAAAATTAGTCCCTTAGTTTCATCAACTTAAATTGTTCTTTCAAAGAAAGAATTTCCACTGACTCTCATGTGGCTTTACGTTTGTTTGTTCAAAAAAGATCCTGCAGGTAGATTTATGATGTACGAGATTTTACTAAAACTATACTAGATTAGAAAACTACCAATCCCTTGGGCAACAATTGAATTTTCTGGACTTTTCAAATGAAACCCGAAAGACCGCCTTCATCCAAGCAACAGCCTGGTTTGTTTACAACCATCACAACATTGCTTATTTTTTAAAGCATTTGCTCCAAACTCAGAAGCTTTCTCCTATCATATACATGTATATTCAATGGCTATCATATATATTCAATGGAAGTGCTTCTGACAAACCAATTACCTACACTTGCTTCTGGATTATCTAGAGCCTTATGGCATTGCACAGGCAAATAAATGATTCAATATAGATGATGAGTAGGTTGCTCATTTTGTCCAGCTGATTGACTTATAATAGGGCAATTGAGGTCTTTCAGAATCATCAAAAGACAGTTCCAAGCAGGTGTATTCCCCATATTAGTTTGTTCTGTCCTTTTCAAATCGAAATGTGGGCTATATTTGTGCAGTGGTAGAGCGCCGGGCTCGAATCCCTATTAGGCGAGGTGAAAAGTTCCGGGACTAACCCACAAACCGGCGCGATTACTGGTTTAGTATCTAGGAAGCAGTCATTGAGAGTGGCTTTGATCAAGCTTTAAGCTTCCTTCACAATCGATGTAAAACAAATCGAGGGTTCAGTGCAATACTTTAGTAAGTGCTTCATGTTTATGAAGCAATTACTATAGTCTTGCACTGAACCCTCAAAATGTAGTGAACTGGTGAATGGTGAACTGGAAATGTCCTATGTAATAATAAGGACTAAATACTTATGTGACCAAGGAGCAATCAAGAAAAATTCGGAAAAGGTCACAACTTTCATTAACTCTTTCCTTCTAATTTGATTTCGGGCAGATCTAACTAGTAGTTACAGACAATAATTAAAAAAATATGAAAATCCGACTTGTTTGTGGTATTGTGAAAGAATCTTTATGAGCATTTTCTCAATTTTTAAAAATAATTTCTAAGGTCATCTTCTTATGTACAATGTATTATCAATATGAACAAAACTTTTTTTACTAAATTGTACTAAATTCATATAAAAATGATAAGCCTACTATCTTTGATTAACCCATTGTCCTATATTGGGATTTGTGAATTATTTAACTTCATACGCAAGAGCAATTAATATTTAAGAAGCAACATTTCCCCTCTGATATAAGTTATAAACCATTGTAACAAATGGATTTATTCTGCATTTTGCCTCTGTAGTTTTTAAAGTCATTTGTGAGAGGTGCGGTAACGTGTGGTATAATGGGATTATAGTTTAGTATTCACACGGGTAAGAATAAATAAAGCGCTGCCAAAAGCTTAAACTTGAAACCCTCTTGAGACAGGACATCGGAATTTATTGAAATCTCGGCACCGAAAGGTGTCCGAACGCTGTATCTAGGAGACACAGATCATATTGGTTCTGTGTAGTAGGTCGGAATCAGTTTGTTTACTCGAAAGCCTCGTTTCAAAATGACCTTCACCTTAAAAATGTTACTATTTTTGGCAAACCGTGTTTGTGTGTATATGGAACCTAGAAATGAAGATTACAATGATTCAATATTTTGTTTGTGTAGTCTTTAGAGGTATATCAGTGATTTTAGAGGGTTACCCACCCTGGCAAATTTGGGAATCTTGCCTTATTTCCATAAATCCAAAATGGCCGCCTGTCGTTAAATTGAAAATTTGGCCTTTGATACTTTTCACTGAATATGTCATGTGAGGTATCTATTTAGGGGTTTTCAGGTATGCTGAATTCATTTCCGATCTTTATTTTATGATACAGGCTATCAAGATAAAGTAATTAGCTCAATATAGCTGAAAGAAGCCATTTTGATGTCATATTTTGCAAACTTTAATTCATTTTTGATGTAGTTAAAATCATTTGGCCTGTCAATGACGGAATCTTGTCCAAAATGGTTGTTGAAAGCCATTTTCCCATCCTTTCTTACAGAAGAATTAAATGATAATACCTCATACTGATTATGATTGCAAAACATACGCACTTGGTATGCATGTGCCCTTCAATAATGCTGTACATTAGAAAATGTTGCCAAAGAATATCAATATACTGACTATTCTACAAATAAATCAAATGGTACCACCATACTATATCTGATGTCAAAGATACAAATTCTATTCTATTGGCAGTCAGTCTGATTTGACGTTGAATGTGAGAAGTTTTTTATACCAATTCCAATAAAAAAAAACACGATAAAAACACCTTTTGGATGTGATGATCAATGCTTTTTTGGTAAACATACATGTTTGGTTCGCCTGCAACTCTGTGGCAATGTGACCGCCTCCTGTTTGAGTCATTGGATATTCTCATTGGTAAGTTTTCAATCTTTCCGATAGATACAAACCAACCAGAACGTTGGAATAAAGTTATCCACTCAAAGACACAACACTTTTAAAAGACACAATCCTTAAGGTTTGTACGGACCGGAGCGATGCACTTTGGCAAGAGGTGGAATTATGATGCCGCTGTGTACAGGACATCGCTGCAGCGGAGGCACAGTGCCACAGTAGATGTTTGAATTACTTCGGAAAATCATCAGGTGCTTCCTAGCTTAACAGAAGAAGTAAGACGATCAATAAACCAAGTTTGATTTTTTTTTCTGCATGAAATGTATCGAGATCAAAAGTGGAGAACATGGACATCAGTTGAATTTCATGAAAAGTATGTGAGCTTTGGTGGTGCATTGACCAGCAAACAATTAATCGCAAATTATCTGGAGCAGATAGGAGACGAAGCTGTAGTTCTTAAAATACCTGATTGTGTTTCTAGTGTTGGATTCCGTGACTATGTGAGCAAAATCGTAAAAAAATCGAAATGTGAAGATGATGAAGACAATGAAGATGTGACTGTTAGAAGGATAAAGTCTGACGTATGTGGTATTTTGTCCAAAAACGAACACTTTGACCTTGGTGAATTAACAACTGGCAAAAAGAACAGACAAACAGTACTCTGCTACGGTTTATTTCCCAACTAGTATCTAACATGGAAATTACAAAGTCGCCCACGAGTAATTCGTAGCCAATTCAATATTCCATCATAAAGCGATATAACCGAAGCACTCTGGTTTAGGAATAAAACTACACCATAAGTTTGGAAGCAGGGGATATACAGTGACATACGAAGACATATTGAATTTCCTCAATTCAGCTACAAAATATGTCAACGAAAACAAAGCAACTTTTCATCAGATGATGAGACTCATTTAAAGAATAGGCCAGTGTTTGGGTGGTACGATTATTTCGACCTGACCACATTATTTCCAAATGTTCATACGGCAGGCAATAGCGCAAACCACTGAAAGTAGCCACATCCTGATGTCTCTGACGATTACACATCTAACTGCTAAGCAGTCAAGACTTGTAGACAGTGACAATACATCGAAACCACTGTAAGTTTTACCACCAACGGTACTGTCTTCAGATAAAAGAGGGGCTAACTACGCTGATCTAAAAGCTTCACGAGACAGTTTGGTGGCAGCGAAAGAGAAATATGCCGAATGGCTCAACAACATATCTCATGAAGAAGAAAGTCAAGAATGGAATGGCTTTAATAACAAGCCAGCACGCATCCAAGATATTCTAAAACCGGCTACAAGCTATATGTTTTGTCCATATATTGATGCTCCACCAGCTCAACCCGACACAATACTTACAACGATGGAGTATATACAAACGTCCATGATTGACATGGGAATGGACCATGACCACCTATGGATGGACATGCAGCTGTTTGCTGTAACAAAGAAAGTAAGCTGACACCGTCTAGAGAGGTTCAGGAATGTGGCTGTCCATCCAAAATGTATACAGCTCCTTGTCATGCACGCTCTCGGCGGATACGACACGACCTCGTATTTAATGGGCAGGGAAAAGGTGGGTGCTTTAAACAAAATGTTGACAGGAGACTTTCCAGGACTTTTTGATGATTTAGGAGAAAACCAATGAGGAACTGGTCTCACAATGAAAAGGAAAACTCCAAAGTGCAGTCACTGCCACCAACAGAACAATGCCTACATTATACTTTTATACAGGCGCATCAAGTTGTGGAAGGCAGCAAACTGCAAAACACCCCTGATGATTCATATGACATAACACACTATGGATTGGTGATTAAAGATGGGCTACCTGTACCAAAGGTTGCAGAAGGAGCCCTCCCCCCCGCACCACCAGAACTGATATACGTTATCTGCTGCAAGTGCAAAGCAATGGACAACAAATGCAGTAAAGAAACATGTGGGTGTCGAAAGCACCCGCTGTCATGTACATCAATTTTGTTTTGTTTTCTACGTAATGCTGATTCCCATACTTGTAGATCTTTCAAAAGAGATCGGGAACCAACTTGTAAATCGAATGTCATTTACAACGTAGGATAATTGGGTTTTCACTCTTATTCAATTCATTATCTGTTGATTGTTAAGTTTGTTGAAGGTGACACATACCCGTGTAGTTATATGCCAGTCTTAACAACTGTTATCATGTGTAATATAAGACGTTAGTGACTTAAATGGCTTTCTAAAGTTTGATGATGGATTTCGCTCTTCTTTTGCGCCGACTTTCAAAATCATAGTATTTAATTCCGCGACCATGTGATGTTTGTTTACCGCGAGGTCGCCAATCTCGGGTCAATTTTGTTTTGTTTTCTACGTAATGCTGAAAATACATCGATGGTTCCCATACTTGTAGATCTTTCAAAAGAGATCGGGAACCAACTAGTAAATCGAATGTCATTTACAACGTAGGATAATTGGGTTTTCACTCTTATTCAATTCATTATCTGTTGATTGTTAAGTTTGTTGAAGGTGACACATACCCGTGTAGTTATATAAGACGTTAGTGACTTAAATGGCTTTCTAAAGTTTGATGATGGATTTCGCTCTTCTTTTAAAGATGTTAACTCTAAACACCGGCGAAGTTTATTCTGTTAGATTGACAAATAATTGAAACTATTTTATGCACCGAAGTTCACGTATATAAAATCCGCGATTTTCACGAGTCAAGATTTAATCTTGGTCCACCTAAGGAATGACTACAAACCGATCTTCTCAGTCTAACAAAAAACCTACTTGACATCTGACCGTCGTATTTTCAAAGGGACGGAAAGTTGATAGTCAACACAACATGGCTATCATAGACAAAAGAAGGCAAAAAGTCAGAGATTTCTCCTTTTACGACTTACGAATTTACAAACATGTAATTTGCTCATGGTCAAGCTTTCTAATGATTTTGGTTACTAAATATTGCTTCCAACAACTCACTAAAGCTCCTTATTTTCAGCACTGTCAGTGCTTTGATTTAATTACGGCGTAGAAGCGGTTCAACGAGTATTGGTAAATGAACCTGATACAACTAGGGTTTGGTTGAAAATGACGGTAATCAGGCATTGTCCCCATCATCTAATAAGGTCTTGTTCAATCATGGATAAGAGAATTAATGGTTAAATCTAGGAAATTCATTTTAATGTTGAGCATTCCATGAATTCTTCGAGTAGTTAAATAAGTGATATTTCGATGATCAAAATTAATCGAAAATTTATCGAATGTAGCTAGAACTCCGATTGAATTGAACTCTTTGTCCAAAGAAATAAGAAATTAAATATATTTAGAATCATATTAATAAACCAGTTCCAAACAAACTTCATTCTTTAAGCGAAAGAATTTTATAGCCAGATCAGAGTTATCCATTATACACCTCTGACTATTTTCTCCCCCAAAGGTTTTCTTTTCTCTCAATTTTTGTAATATTATTTCCTCACTTTATTGTAGAATATATCCCAATGAGCCAAATTTGAGCCAAATTTGAAAAAAATATCGTGTGTCGTCGTAGATTTCTCCGGGTTGACTGGACCGATCTTATTGAGAGGGGTATCGTTGGACATAGAAATCATTTGGCTATGCGGGACATATAGAGAATTGACAGACTAGCGATCGTATAAAAAGTTACGGACTGATAAGCGCGGAACGTCAGAACTGGTTTCACTTTGAAGTTGTTTCCCTTGTGTATATTTAGTGTCAATACAGGTATTATGATCTATATCCCTGTGTATAAGCTTAGCTTTCGTTCGAATCCTTTTCATCTGTTACTTTATTAATGTAAATCTATGTTTAAATATGTATATAAAATGATGAATGAAATATGTTTAAACTAGATAACGAATTCACATGTTTGATAACTGAAAGTAGCCCAGTATCCACAGTCGGGCATTGTAATAGTAGGCAACAGTTGTAAGACAAATGAGAGGGCAGACACATTTAACCAATAAAGTTCGGACCCGTACCAAACTCTTAGTTCAGAATCATATATACCAAACACTATTCGTGCCGCCTTGTGGTGCTCCTCTTATGGTGTCAATCACATTACACGGAACAAACGTCATTGTTTACTATATCACACTATGTATATAGCAATGCCAGTGAGAATTTTCCTAAGTTCTGAAGAAGTTTGATAATAATCTAATGGATTTTGACCTGGGGCTGCGAGCATTAAACTATCGTGAAAACTGCATATACAACTGTATAGGTTTTAAAGTCTTTGTTCTTAAAAAAGCTTTTTGTGTCGCTTTTTTTTTAATTCGTGAAATTCTAATTATTCTAAATGACGTGACTTGTTTGCCATGACAACCCATAGTTTTAGGACATTTGACAATACAGGTACCCTATGTCAATATGTTTGGTCACGTATGCCATTCATAGAAGAAAATCTGCGGTGCTTCTGCTATGGTGTAAATCTCCCGCTATTTGTAAATAGTACTTCTCATAACATGTGTGGTATTGAAACGTGATCAATATCAATAACAATATTTGCTTTCACTCTTGAAGATGTTTTAAAACTTTTCATTATACTTTTATAAACATTGTCATGTGGGTTGGTTATAAGATGTAAATAAACACGTTGAGATGGGCGATGTTTCATTAACCAACCGACCAGCAGATGCCAGATAAACGACTACGAGCAAAAGACAACTTGTGGATAATAATAATAATAATTATAATAAAGACTTTTTTTAACGAGGAAATCTATTTGACAATTTAAACAGTCTTCCACAAGATCCTCAACAGTGTATAAGTGAAGAATAGTCCATTCAATCTAGTCAAAAAAAGGGTGTAACCTAGAACAAATTACAACAAATGCTTTTTTGTGCATTTTTAAATAGAACTAGTATACGGAAACAACATACTAAAAATCGGCTAAAATCGGACTGGGGCATTTTGAGAAAATTGCCTATGAAGTTCGGACAGTTTGGACTATCCGAATATATGAACACTTTAAAATGCAGAATATGTTGCATATTCCTTCCATGTTGATATACTGCTATTTTTTGGTCATGATATCGGTTAAAATATCTTCTTTTTTACAAACTATTAGGTTTAAATGATTGAAATCATTTATACAAACAAAGGCTAGAGCAATTACTGAGATGAATACCCCCCCCCCCCGACGGCATCCAAAAAATCCAAAATAGATCAAAATTATTAATTCGAAAATATTTAACAGGCAACATGTCATTATTGTAGTAAAATTTATGTGAAACTCAATTACATTTTGTAAATGGCTTTATAATATCGAGTAATACCCCTTTCTATCTTTAAAAAAATCTGCAGCAGACGATTTTTAAAACATAGGTGCAGTAATAGAAAAATTTGTGACGAATCGTTATATAGGTTAAGCTAACAATATGTAACCATTGTGAGAAAAAGGCAGATTTGTTCATAATGTCGTCTGGTGCAAAAAACAGTGTATACAATGTCGTACTGGTTGGGAAAAACTTCGATGTGTGCTGAGCTTACGTAGCTCATTCTGTAGCGATGCCGACTCTAACTCCAGAGGTACAATTTTTGTTTAATTTTTTTTATATGGGTTTTACATCACATCAACATTATTTCAGTTATGTAGCGATGCCCGACTCTTAATGATGGAGGAAGACCCCATACTCAACTACCCATAAGGGCTGGTCAAGGTGGGTAGAACCATCGGCATTCCGTAAGTCAGTCGGGAGACTGCCCTTCATGAAAATCCCTCTCAGGATTTGAACCCACGCGGAGAGGGGCCATGTGATTTCAAGTTCTGTACTCTAACCACTAGGCCATGGAGGCCCCAGAGGTAAAATTAAGTTCACACTGGTTCGAGTCTCGACTTAGCAAACAATTCTATCAAATGTTTAATGGGAATCATTGTAACATCGTTTATTCGTCTCTCACCACTGGACATTGTTTATGTGGGGAACAATTATTGGCTTAGATAGAGTGCTGGTGATGAAATACATCCTACATTGACCGCCGTAATATAAGTGAAATACTGTTGAAAAAAGGGCATGAATTCCAATTTTGTCTTCCTCCACTACTAATGAGCCGTTCATCGCAATATGACTTTGACAACTGTTGACGCGATGTAAAACCCCAAACAAACAAACAAACAAACGAATATTATGTGTGTAAATCAGAAACTAATACTCTGTGTCATTCCCCTCTGGCAAATGAGAGTTCGAGCAACATGTTCCCTTAAATTCGCTGCACATTAGAGAGCATTATATTCCGTTCTTTCGGAATGTGCAACGCATGGTGCGACAAAACGTTTCACAATTACAATGGATCATGTTTAATAAATAATCGGGAGCTGCCTGTTTTTCTGTCTGTATACCGTCTGCGGATCTTCAACCATACATAGCAGGATCCCTTTCCAACCATTTCCAAACCTGAATCTGAGTAAACTCTCCGACTATGAAACTTGACAGCAGCTGGCGTTGGAGCAATAATTCATGGGAAATGGATTTTATGCTAGATACTATTTTTTGATAAAACTTATTAAGCCTGATTGTGTCTATAGCCTCATTTGGTTTTCCACAATAAAATGCAAGCCAATGCTTTGTCTATTTGTTCTAGAGAGGCATCTTCATTTTCTAAAACAACACTGCATTCTCGGAAATGCCTCATTTTTTAATAGTTTAAGTGCCAAATCCTTACCACGCCCGTATATCGTGGAGGTAGTATCACATCTCAGAAAAGCATGCTTTGACATAAGAATACGCTCTACATGCATTAATATTCCATATATCTTATTTGTTTGACTTTTCTTTGCTGATTTGGTATAAAAAATAATTGTGCTTCTACTGGAATTGACAAAATACAGCAGAAGCACTAGTAAATCGGTGTCTTCGCCTACCAATACTACGGCGCCTTGATTAGTTTGTTCAATAGCTGTTCGCACCAGTCTGCATCGCATTCAGCATGTGAAATTTGTAAGACGTTTGCATTTAGATACCATGATAAAAGGTTAATACATCTTTGCATATTTACAGTATTGGCAAGAAAAGCATCCTTTCTTACTTGAATAAGCATGCTACTGATGAAGTGGACCGTGTTGCTGATGCTTCCAATATTTCTCCGCACATAAGTAGTATTCTTTGTGGAAGATCTTCCAGAATAGCCATGAAAGACGTTTTCAACATTGGTTCCATAATGAAGGATTTCGAATTGTAATACAGCACAAAAAGTGATAGAAAGCTGCAACCCTTTGTCCATGGGATCCTTTGCAGAAGGAACACACCGTCAATCACGACATGTGAATTGTTAGACATGAATTCGGGCTCTACAGTTTGCTCACTTCTCACATGAGTCCATAGGGCCTCTGCTAGCTGGGGATCTAATTTAGTCATCGCTATCAAAAAGGGAGGACGGATAAAAAAAGGTCCTTCAATAGCTCATTTGAAATGGTTCTTTGTGCAACAAAGATAAGACGCTGAAAAGCGACTGAGGATCAACTTTAACCATTTCCTCCACCGACTTAGATGACCACTTTAGATTCCATGGTAACAACTTGTTCCTTTTCATGTAAAGAAAATGTGAAAACATCTTTTCCAGTCATTGACTGAATTAGTGCTTCCCCAGCTGCTTTAGCATCTTCCACATTTACTCGTTCATCCAAAGTAACACCTTTTCAATGTTTGTTAGGACTCCATTTTTAACAAATGAGCTTTTTTTAACAAGAAACCCCACATTCTTTTTCATATCACTACAGTCTACCTACTCTGGATTGTGCAGTATCTTTGTGTTCATCATTGACTAGAATATGCACACCAGTAAAATTTTGCATTGCTAGATTTAAGCTGGTACAAGCAGGTGTAGGTAAAAGCCAAACGGATTCTTGAATTTCTGTCATTCCTCTTCCACGTGTAAAGCCACCAGCTATCTTCATACTTCTCATCAACATTTGTTCAATGGCAAGATCGGTTAATAAACCTGACCAAAATATATTGCTTCTTTTAATAACATGGAACCCTTTCTCAAAGAACTCATGCACACATGGGTGAGACAACTTAAGGTCACTCATAGTTTGCAGTTGAAGGTACACTGATGTCCATAAGCTGCAAAATACGCTAACATTTTTTATATAGAGCTCAGATATAAATCCCAAAGTCCGGTTCGTTCTGCATTAATGAAACTTAAAAGAATGTGAACCATTTCGATTTATTCCCATCACACCCTTTCTAACCTAGGCTTACTGTTGGAAACCCATTTGACAGGGTTTCTTCACAAAATATACAGTTGTCCATTTCTTCTAATACCATACTCGTAAAGACACAGCCAATGGTAAAAAAGAAAACTTCGGATTCAAGTGGCAACCTTCTTTCCTAAGTAAGCATGTACTTGTGCTGTTTATCAACTTAAAAGGGAAAATATCGAACTCTTCAGTAATTCACCACGAATTCGTAACAGCCTTACATAATGCATTTAAGGAGACTTTTCTTGATACGTACGTATTACATTATATTATATGAGAATACAGTTAAAACATACTATATTAACTTTATTTTTGCTCCCATAAGCAATAGTAGCGTTTATAAAAATTACTTGTAATTTCTATTAGGAAAATATGCGCAAAACTACTGAAAGCAACTTGAAACTACACGATGTGCAAGCGTAATATTTAAAGATTAGCTGCACCATTACATAATGACACGAAAGTCAAAACGTAATGTAATTGTAACAAAAAGTGACATTTTAGCAACTTATATGCCGATCAACGCATGACAATAGCCTGAAAGAAAAATCTAGTGACCATATTTTCGGATAGGGCCAACTATCCGAATTTCATAGGCGAATTTCTCGAGAAGCCCCCGTCCGATTTTGGCCGATTTTTAGTATGTTCTACCATACCATATGTTTATGAAAATGCAATAAAAGCTTTTGTTGCAATTTGTTCTAGGTCCAACTCTAGTTTGACTGGACTAGAAGAAAACTAAACGATTAAGGAAAATTAATGGCGTCTCATAGCGAGGTATCAAACACTGACAGAAATTACTAGATACACACTATGTGTTTCCCTTATAGTGTAAAATAATGTTTTTGACGACTTTTAGTCCACGAAACGAAAGAAAATTGAGACATAAATTAGAGCACAATGTAAATATGTATATGTTCATGGATGTAAAAAGCCAAGTAATGTAACTTAAGCTATTTCTTTTCTAGATTGCAAAGCCGTCCGATTGGATTTAGTGTTCCTTAAGTTTGTTCATAGTTTTTTGCCGAAACAAAGATTAAGCCTTGAAAAATACAAATATATCAAAGGTTTGTCTACTTAATATGACTATACAGTGTAAGCAGTCAATTGCTGATATTGTATGCACGTTATAATAACATAAAATAATACTCTATCAATAAAGACTACATATTGATGTAGAACGAAATGACGTGTGTCTACTGAATATCTTTTCCGAGTATCAATCTTGGTCGTTGGATACTGTATATATTACAGTAATAATATTAAATGTTTGTAAATATGCTTGTAAATATATTTAAGATCTACAGATATCCCAAATCTATAAACTGTTAGGTGTATACATGTATCTCAAACTACTTAAATGTCTGCTGTTGATTTGGGCATACCTGTATGTGGTCAACAACAACAACAACAATCCTATCTAAAAAACTGGGGTCGTATGTGTGTTACAATGTATGTGTGCATAGTTGTGTCGCTGTTTAAGTGTTCAAATGATATTTCATCTATCGATGGTCTTATCATTTCAAACAAAACAGAAGTATAATTTAAAGATTAATGTATAACCTTAAATGATTCATAAATCTTACCTCGTCGTTAGGGGTAATATCCCTCAACACGTTGTGAGAAATATAATGAAGCAAATAGTTTATCTAAACAGGAAGTTTTACCACCGGTAGGGTTACACCTAAATATATAACTACATGCTCTCTTTACTTTAAAGCTATCGATAAACTTTATGGCCTACTTCAGGTATGAGATTTACCTCATCGTGTAAATCAATGGTTCACACACGTATTGCAAAGGACTTCGAAATTATATCTCTTGCTACATGTTCTGTTGAGCCCTCTGGTGTACACAATGTTAATGATATAGTACCACATATCATTCATCTGTCATTCCTACGTATTCATTGTACAAGTGAAATGACAGATGTTTATAGAGAATTGTGTCACCATACATCGACAGTTTTGAAATAAGTAGCAAAAGTATTCGAAACAAATATTTAAATCGTAATAGGTATTTGAATTACGTGTGACTATTTATCTGGAATACGGTCTGTATCTTCTAAATGCCAAATATGTGTTTACAGCAAATGCACGCTATGGTGTGGTATAGTTGGATTTTAGTCAGTAATATTATCATTATTTCGTGTCAATTTCGTTGACATAGTATAAAAGAGATGACATACAGCATCAAACTACCTATCAGCTGATCAACCGTTTTATCCGCAAACTTAAAGCTGGTCTAAATGGTCATGTTTGGAGGGTCCTTCTTAAAGCTTCAACAGAATATTAAATGTCACAATGCAAATATTAGATATTATAAGGTATATAATTATAAATATTATAATAGGCCATGAGCCAAGAACACTTGTGCTCCCCCCCAGGGATATTTTGAAGGTTATGTTTTTTCTTGAACCTTGGGATATAGGGCATAAGCAGACGAAAGATTGCAAAGTTCCGTTGGGGCTTTACGGAGTTATAGGACTTTTAAGATGGGCTTATCAGTAAATTATAGCCTATATGAGAAAATCTTTAAAACTATTTTCCTCTCGATCCATAAGGCCTAGAGCTTTGATATTTGGTGTGTAGCATAGTATACTGGTCCTCTAACAAGTTTGTTAAAATCATGACCGCTGCGCCAAAAATAGCCCCGCCCTCGGGGCTTATCAGTTTTACATTGCCATTATTATGTTTAAAAAGGTTTAAACAGCTTTGTTTTTTAAAGATCGATTTGAGCTAGAGCTCTGATTTTTGGTATGTAGCATCATCTATTAGTCTTCTTTGAATTTTGATAAGATGGTGACCTTTGGGCCTTAAATGGCCCCGCCCTAGGGGCATATCAGTTTAACATAGCCATATGTAGGAAAATATTTAAAAATCTTTTTCTCTGAAGCCATAATGCCTAGAGCTTTGATATGTGGTATGAAACATCATATTCTGGTCCTCTACCAAGCTTGTTACAATCATGATCACTGGGCCAAAAATGGCCCCGCCCTAGGGGCTTATCAGTTTTACATTGCCTTAATTATGTAGAAAAAGGTTTAAACATCTTCGTTTTCTTAAGATCCATTTGAGCTAGAGCTCTGATTTTTGGTATGTAGCATTATCTATTAGTCCTCTTCAAATTTTGATAAGATGATGACCTTTTGGCCTTAAATGGCCCCGCCCTAGGGGCTTATCAGTTTCACATAGCCTTATATAATATAGGAAAACATTTAAAAAATATTTTTCTCTGAAGCCATGAGGCCTAGAGCTTTGATATTTGTTGTGAAACATCATCTACTGGTCCTCTACCAAGCTCGCTTAAATCATGATCACTTGGCTAAAAATGGCCCAGCCCTAGGGGCTTATCAGTTTTACATTGTCTTAATTATGTAGAAAAAGGTTTAAAAATCTTCGTTTTCTAAAGGTTTTTTTGACCTAGAGTTTTAATTTTTGGTATGTAGCATTATCTATTGGTCCTCTTCAAATTTTGATAAAATGATGACCTTTGGGCCTTAAATGGTCCCGCCCTGGGGGCTTATCAGTTTAACATAGCCTTATATAGGAAAATATTTAAAGATCTTTTTCTCTAGAGCCATAAGGCCTAGAGCTTTGATATTTGGTGTGAAACATCATCTACTGGTCCTCTACCAAGCTTGTCAAAATCATGACCCCTGGGCCTAAAATGGTCCCGCCCTATTGGCTTATCAGTTTTACATTGCCTTTATTTTATAGAAAAAGGTTTAAACATCTTCTTCTTAAGGTTCAGTTGACCTAGAGTTTTGATATTTGGTATGTAGCATCATCGATTGGTACTCTGCAAATTGTGATAAGATGATGACCTTTTGGCCTTAAATTGCCCTGCATCTTGGGCTTATCGGTTTAACAAAGCCTTATATAGGACAATATTCTAAAATCTTCTTTACTGGAGCCATAAGGCCTCAAGCTTTGGTATTTGGTATGTAGCATCATTTTCTGATCCTCTGCCAAAGTTGTTCATATCATGACCATGGGGTTTTAAATGGTCCTGTCCTAGGTGGCTTGGCAATTTTGGATAGACTTATATTAGAAAATATTTAGATATTTCTTGAGCCACATTGCCTAGGGCTTTGATATTTGGTATGTAGCATCATCTACTGGTCCTCTAAAGTTTGTTCAATTCATGACCTCTTGGCCGACACTGTTCATACCCTATGGACTTATCAGTTATAAACGGCAGTATGTAAGAAATCTTTAATAATCTTCTTCTCTGGAGCAATATTGCCCAGAGCTTTGATAATTTGTATGTAGCATCATCTATTGGTCCTCTACTTGGATTATTTCAATTATGACCGCTTGGCCTTTCAGGGCCCGCTTATTGGGGGTTTATTAGTTATAAATAGCAGTTCACAAGAAAATCTTTAATTATCTTCACGTCGACACTCTTTAGACAGCTTTTTTGAGACTGTCTATATGATTATTTAATTGATTATTTCCTTTCTGAAAGAGATTGGAATTTACAATTGAAATCATGACCCCTGGCCCAGCATGGCCCACAGACATGTAGTTGCATATCAGTTTTATATAGCAGTATATAAGAAAAACTTTATAAATCTTCATCTCTCTTGTTGTCCTCTATCAATAATGTTCAAGGCATAACACCTGGGGATTAAACCCCCAGGCATATCAGTTTTACATAAACGTAAGTAAGAAAATAATAAAAATTTTCTTCTCAGCAGTCAAAAATTTAACTGAACAACTGGCATCATTGATGTTTTGTTCCGTAATTTTCAACATCCAGGTTTTTGGGCAGGTAACATGTCAAATCGTCTAGACTGTATTGAGTAATTGCAAATCACTATCTTTTATTCTGGTTCTTTGCTTGAAATAATTTCGCATTTAGGTAATATTGGCTTGGATAAAGGATAAAAGTAACTTCATAATTATCCCATATTCGCAGATAATGATGGAGTATGCTTGCAAAATTTCAGAAAGGTGCTTTTCCTAGCCATATAATTGTTTCAACCCTGGACCCATAGAATCAATTGTTGCTATATTTTAACTGAATGACTGTTTAAATGGCAAAAAGACGTAATATATACAAACAAAACATTTATCTGGGCACTTGTATTAAACTAGTATCAATAATCAATTATTACTAAAATAGGGAGGGACAATGGGTCATGAATGAATAACATATTGAAGATTTTCAAACATTTGCTTTTGGGCAGTTTTTAGCCTGGCTGTTTGGTTTTAACAAACTTAGTGGAAGACCACAAAAGCATGCTATACTATACTTGATATAAAATCAAGGCTAATTGGCTGCAGAGGAGAAGACTTATAAAGATTTTATTATATACATTTGCGTTAAATTGATATGTCCCTGGGGTGAGGTGGGGAGCCATTTTATGCCCAGGTGTCAAAATTTGATCAATATTTTCTTATATACTGCTATGTTAAACTGATATAAGCAGCTAGGGCGAGGCCATGTTAGGCCAGGGGGTCATGATTTAAATAAACTTCGTAGAGGAACAGTAGATGATCCTACATATCAAACATCAAAGCTCTAGGCAATATGGCTCCAGAAAATTGAAAAGACTTTTTTATATAAAGCTATCCAAAACTGATAAGCCCCTATGACGGGGCCATTTTTAATCAGAAGGTCATGATTTGAACAGATTTGGCAGAAGACCTTAATGTGATGCTGCATACCAAATATCAAAGCGTAAGGCCTTATCACTCCAGAAGAGAAGATCTTTAAATATTTTCCTATATAAGGCTAGATTAAACTGATAAGCCCCCAAGGCAGGGCCATTAAAGGCCCAAAGGTCATCATCTTATCGAAATTTAAAGAGGACCATTAAATAATGCTGCTTACCAAAAATCGAAACTCTTAGTCAAATGGATCTTAAGAAAACAAAGATGAAACAAAAAAATCAACAATTCTAAGGCAATGTAGGGCCTTTTCTGGCTCAAGGTCTATAATGTTCTCTTATATGTTTTTGTCATGGAATATTTGTATTATATGGATATTGCTATAAACTGTAACTGTTTTTGCAATAAAGAATACTGTAGTGTAAAAAAGTAAATGTTATATGTTATAAGATCTAACCAAGTGTTCAGGACTCCTTGTCTGAGGGCTGATACAGATAAAGTACCCATGATGTACCCGGGATGTCTAATGATGAATGTTTCTTATTCATTGTATGAAGATTACAATTTGTTATTAAATATATTCAATAAAATGGTCACAGCTATACATAGTTAGTTTTTCAGTTAGACGGAAACTCTCAAAAATATATCATAATTATGCGCATGCATTTTTTTTTTTTTTTTTGTGTTTTTCTTTTCTTTCATAGGGAGATTCAGGATGATGTCGTGCATATTATCATCTATGAAAAATGTAGACAAAATTTCCATATCTCAACGTTTGCTAATCAAAGTTGCCACAGACTGTGGTGTTTTTGCTATTGTAAATGGTATACTTTCTCATAGAAGCGGTGCCGGGTTTGGGTCTGATTGTGTTTACATATCCAATTAGCCACATACTTTCTGTTTATGTATAATCAACAGACTTGTCTCCGATGTGGCCAAGGTTATTTTTCTTTAAGAGCTATGTCTCGAAATGTGGTAGGGCGTGTTCCGTTCCTTTAATTGAGATAATCTGGCTCGTCGCCTTCCATCCTGACGTGGTTTTGTTATCTCTCCTTAACAAAACAGTCTAAGATTATGTTTTTTGTTATTGATGTCCTTACATAGGTTCAATATTTGACCCTTGTTATATCCATATATACTAGACTAAGAGGTCCCCAGTTTGGCTCTGGCGATGGATACTTGACATAGCGGTCACTGTTGGAGATCTATGCGTTTAAATATTGAAAGAAACAAACATTTATTATATGGTTTGGACAACTTGTCAACATATCTTCTATCCGCTAAGGTTCCTCGTGATTTGATTGTACAGGGCGAGGGCTCTGAAATATCAGACAACTCCCTTGGAACCAATGGAACCAGTGATGATTGAACACAGAACGCTTATAGTTAGTTTATCGTCGCTGCTACCATCAGTCACACAGGAATAACGAAAGTGTTCTCCGATTCTTTACCTTTATCTGTCAGTGTATTTTTTTAATATTTTCAGGTATCTGTTTTCAGCCAAATATTATGGATAACCCAAGATCCGCAAAATGTTCATTCTGCTAGATCGTAACTTAGAACATACAACATGTCACCTCTTTGTATTGATACTGATTCATGTTTTTCAAAATCTGACATTAAACCGTTACCTAGATTAAGTAATACAACTTACTTCCATAAACTTGTTCCATGAAGGACACATATACCATTTGTTTATTAAAGGCGAACATCAGCACAATTTGTTTCCAAATTGATAACCCAAACTACATAACACCGTCATCTAATGATGCACGTGAGCTATTGTATCATCAAATGAAGTATAATGCTCTATTTTTTATTACGCGTTGATGGTCACGGAAGTCAATGGGGTTGAATTTACACTCCCGTTAGAATTTTATAGCTCTAAAGTGATCAGTCGGTTAGATATCTTGCGAGCCATTATGGCACATCATCATTATTTGGACGAAGAATAATCTTAATTTGTTGAACCGTGACGAACAGTTACAACACATAACACACATTTCATAGTTTACTTCTTTCATTTCAAAGCGAGAAACCTTTGCCTTTGATGGACGATTTTGGACGACACAAACACTTCTAATTCACTGCATGATTAAACAACTCAAGGCCACTCGTAAAGAAAGTGTTGTTCCTATAGTGTACTTGGTATTGTAATACTAATAAAATGAAGACTTAAAAATTCAATATGATGCCGAAGCATCGTTTTCATTTTCGGATTTGAAAAGAAAGAGTAGTAGTTACGCATATCCATTGGGAACAATTTGATAACATTCAAACACGTGTATTTAGTTCTTTGCATGGAATGATCATGCTTGCTTTCTAAGTAAGGCTGAATAATACCCATGCATTAGTGAACGTGCTACTCATCTTAAATATCATAAATATTTGCGTCAACAGTAAGCACATATTTCGAAGTAAGGGGTAAATCTCGTAATTGATATTGCCCAGTGTATTTTAATGAGCGGCCTAAGTCGCAGGCTTTCTTCGTATGTGTTAAGAGTCTTCCAGGGTGTGGCATTTCGTCTAAAACAAGACACGTTTTCAGTTTATATTGTATTGTTAAAACAACGGTTAAAACACATATCAGACCAGTTGACATCATAACATACTTACACATACATCATACTATATAATTGTTCAGTCTTTTATATACACACAACTTACATTCTTCTTTAATGTTACAGTCAGCATCTATATGTTTAAAATCTGCTCTAATGCCAAATGCATGCTGTTGAAAATTAAGTATATTTCACAGTTGTCAGTTCTGAAGAGAAAGTGGAGGGAGTATGCGACATTGTCAATGACTGTGCCTCTCAAAAAGTCGATTGCGGATTCCGAACAAAAGGTGAAATCGTTCTTCCAATAAACCTCAGCCATGTCCGAGTAAAAACAGTTGAATTAAAACCGTTCACAGAGTCTACAAACAAACATGTAAACAGCATGTATTTCTTTCTTCGCCAAATCACCCTATATCAACGACACCGGAAATAGCTACCAAGCGAAGCGAAGAATACCCTTTAAAAACAAACGATACAGGTGTGGAGTTTAGTCATTTTTTTTCAGAATTCGTAGAAAGTTGACTGCTGTAGAAAACCAAATGAACCAATGAATATTTACGCATGCTATTAAGTTCAAAATGTGGACATAAGTCGCAAAATCGTTGAATTTGACATGTAAAATGAGTGCCTGGTACCGATGGAAAGGCAACTTTGCTTGACATTTGGATCCTTTTTATGGACAAATACACATATCAAACACGGATGAGCTGCCAGTTTAAAGCTAATTAAAGCCCAATTCTATGTACCAAAACTTATCACTCTGTGTAGACTGTTAGAGGATTAATTCCAATTTTAGCATTTGTGGTTGTGTACGGCGAATAGCTGTAGTGGTGTACGGCTGATAGCGTTTTTAGAGAAATAACCTGTACGACGAATAGCTCGTTTGTACTTCTGAGAAAAACAGGTTTTTAAATGCACCTTTCAATGACTTTCATTGAATGTTAGAGAACAGGTAATATCCTGTGTTAATTACTTAATCATATTTTACGAATTTAAGGCAATTGCTTTTTTATACAAGTTAAACGGCATGGATCTTGTGAGGTACTCCAATCTGACAGCGAGTGTTTGGCGCGCTGTTCTCTGTTGCATCATAAATTTTGAATTATTTCCGGAAGACATGCTTTCCTATTTTTCTAGTTAGGAATGTGTTGAGCTGTTCTGTAAGGTTATGTCTCATCATTGTATTTCAATTACACATTTGCATCTATTTATTATAGACCCCTATCAGGGATTGACAATTACTTTCTGTTAGAGAAATTCATCATATTGATGGCTTGTCCCCATATCTGGATATCTAAGTGTTGCATAGCCGTTCATGAATGATTGAGCTCTAACGTGTCTGACTTGGAATACATGGGTCATGAGTTCAATACACGACTTGGGTACATTTACAACAATTCATAAAATCAATTAGACATGGCCTATCTATCTTTAACCACTGATCGTTCATGTTGATATAGGAAAACAGTCAAAGACTCGGAAAGAATAATGTGCAGCACTGGTAGGGAAACACAAAGTTGGTATTCTGACGAGCTTAATATAACTGAAACAATTTTGAAAAAAAGGCTTCAAAGCGAAACCCAATTTAGTAAGTGATAGAAACGGTTTGGACCGTATTAAAATGTGAATACCATCTTGATTATGTACAAAGACAATCATTTTGTTGGACGACCATGCTGTTTTGATCCTTTATACAAGCGTTCATATCCCCATGTTTTACGGATTGGCAGATTTCCAAAAAAGGGATGCCTATCAAAATAAAAGTACATGCATTTAGTTATTCGTGTTTTGAATGTAAAACATAAACCCATTTCGACTAGAACACAGGATTTAAAGAATGAATAAAGTTATAAGAATGGTCAAACTTCTCCTAGCTTGAATCATGGAAAGATTACTGTTATAAGTGATATGGCACAACATAAACTACACGTATACTGATACTGATACTAAACAAATACTAGCATCACACACAAATAAACAAAAAAAGTATAATTCTTTGGTCTCTAGTTTAATATATCATTACTTCTTGAGTATTCGTATAAACAAAATTAGTAAAAACAAAAGTCAACAAATGATCAAATGGAAATTATGTATATGGCAATGTGTTTGTATAAAAGAAGTAATCCTATGTGCTCCAATGTTTCAGGGGCATACAACACTGTAACTATTTTTGAAACAATTAGTCGCAATTGTTCTAGGAATAACTGATGACTCATATTCTGATAATATATATGAAAGAACATGTACCGTTATTCTACAGTTTAACACTACATTCAAACATATTGCGTAATGCATATCCTTTAAGATTACGTAAATATTACCAGAAATTAAAAAGTATGGTTGACTATTCAAAGATGCACGAAAAACTTATAGGAAGCTTTTCGGCGTACAAATCGGATAAAAATTCTTTATATCAAAGCCATGCATGTCAGGATTGGTCAGTGGCCTAACATATTGACCCTACTCATATACATCCTCTTAGGAAGTAATACATGTGTGAGTGTACAAATCATTTGCAACTTGCATGAAAAGACTTAGCCAAAGACTGACCCATGCGCCCTGGTGAGTAGTTCAACTTTCATAATAACAAACAGATTTGTGTTTATATTGCTGGTCATGATTATCTTTAAAATGCAGCGAAAGTCCTGTAGCCTGCACGATATTCCTTTCTACAATTGTCACATAAAAACGTCCTATGATGAACAAAAGGCGTGATGGCATTTTTAGCCGGTGAACTCGTTGATGGGCTAGATAATTATTACATCTTTTACAGTGTTGTTGACATATTGTCTGTCCATTGTCGAATACCCACACTCGAACCAATGTTGGCTGTGAATGCAAATCTCCAGCTCCGAAAAATCGAGCGATTTGTCTATGGTGAACTGAAAAGGAGAAGATATCAAAAGGTGAATTTGATGGAGAGGGACTCTATACATAGTGACCAATGGAGATTCTAGATTTATTTCAGACGAATTTATGATGGGGCACAGAACTAACAATTGAAGAAATATGTTATTCGAATCAGCATGTATCGTCCGTGCATTCTGATCCAGGAGGGCATTTTACACATCAATATCGGGGACACAAAGAGGGCTGGAAATCGGAATATGTCGTAGATAAAAAGTTTCATCTAGAATGAAAGTGTATTGTCCCTACATGCTGACACATTTCACTTCCATATCATCAACGTGGAAAATAAACATTCCTGAAGCACTAAACATGTGTCTTCAACGGTCAGTCTGTATGACTTTTAACTGACTAGGTCTATTTGGGAGAACGATTTAAGCAAATATAAAGTAAGCATATTTTCAACAGTTCTCGGTGACTTGAAAGCGGACAAATACCTCTGTGTCATAGACACTAATATTAGTACCAATGCTAAACGCCGTACACTATTTCTTAGACACAGACCTATTCGCCGTACACCCACCACTTTTTTCTAATGGAGTTTATAGGCGTTTCCGCTCGTAATATATATCCATCTTCTATGTATATGTTTAGTATGTCACAAGGGGGCGAATTAAAGTGCAAAATTGTCCATCAGGGGATTTAAAAAGATATATCGAGTTCGTTTTGTCAGTTTTCATTGTTGATATGGCGGTACTAAGTCAGGATTTGTTAGCCACAAAAGGTATTTAGAAATGATTTTAAGGGAATCAGATACGATATCGAAGTCGGCGTGTCTTCTGTCCAAGTTGTAAAACATATAACAATGCCACAAAGTGCATGCTTTCCATACAAAACGCAAATTACTAACCTGTCATCATCTCAGCGTCCGATTTTTCTCGCTTCGCTTGGTAGCTATTTCCGGTGTCGTTGATATAGGGTGCAAATGGCTTTTTGGACTAAGGGTGCGTCAGGACCTTAGTCTATTGAATTTACATACCACTCTTTAAGGGACGGTACTTTATCGATACACAAACAGCGGTCTGACCCCAATTACTCATTAAACATCCGCCTTCACTGTCCGGACTAATACCTTCTTGGAACTAGGAATGTAGTCCGGATTTACTCGCCTTGTTTTGCTCTATATTATTATAATTGTTGCCTCATGGAAAATCGTAAAATGTCCAGATGTTCGAAAGATAGACTATAGTCTCTGTTCACAGAAATAATAATTATAGTAATGGTGGTAAAAGGAGCTGCTGTTTTCCCCGAGATGCTGCTCAAAGAAACTTTCAAATGTATCCTCAATCATCTTGCTTTGAACGCAACTTAGTCCTTCAGTGCTATCAGCGCTTTGATTGTTTCAGCAGATAAATGTCTACTTTTGAACACCAAACATCATTATAAGAAAGTTGGGTCCTTTTAATTAGAGGTATGTTTAAAACGGCAATCAAATAATTCCTTGTTGAATGACGATTAATTCATAAAGGTTTTGAACCTGGTTCACTGTACAACAGGCGAAAGGGTTGGCTAAAACAAACCAACTGTCTTAGATGGTTTTAAATCGTAACTAGTTTCATTTGAATGAAGGAAGTCGCCATTTGTTTTCGTTTCTATCACAACTTAGATCACTAAACCTTCTAAATGAGTTTGAACATATGTTACGATGCTGTAGAAGGTGGAAATGAAAGTGAATCTGCAAACAATCGTTTCTACTATTCAGAGCGGTGCTTTGACATATATGGATACTCACTCAGTAGGCATAGGAACCGGCCTTTTATAACGGGAAAAACATACAGCTATGTCTTCGTCAAAATGGCGGTGGGGGAAAATGGCAATAAGAAATAAACCCTATCTATTACAAAGAGGGTGTATTAAATCAGTTAAGCAATGTGATTAAACAAATATAAGAATTAACATTTCTTTTCTTTAATTAGAAAGACAGAAGTTAGATTTACTCCCTATCAAACAAGATAGTAGTTATCATCTATGAAAAATAAGCGAATTTACAATGTCTTGCCAAAAGTATATAAGCAAAGATTAAATGAATGAACTAACATCTTGCAACTCGGTTTTAACATCTTAGCCGCGATATATGCATTGTAGATATGCCAACATCAGGCCTATGCCGGATGCATACGTCACAGTTTTTAAAGAACCCTACGTTAACGTCATCCTTTACGCCCTTAGGTTAAAGGTAGAAAAACTTTCATTTTGTTAAGATTATTGGCTTATTCTTTTGTCATATAGCACAAACATTTGTTGAATTTACAAATAGAAATATTTATTTTGATTTAGCCAAGGAACTGATAAGCGTTTCAAGTATAATTGTTGTAGATGTAAGTATTCGCAGACCCCTCGAGGTATTTTTAACACCTATATGAAATATCAACGATGGGACATAAAAACATTTAACTGGATTTACTTGCACAGTACAAAATTAATGTCTAAACTTGTATGATTTTCAGCTGTGTAAATAAAGTTATGAGACATATTATACATTTCCCTGGACTTTGCTGTACAATGCAAACCCTAAACTTAAATGGTAAACAATGGAGAAATGAAGTTATGGAACATATTAGACATTTCATTTGGTTTCTCTGTTCAATAACAAAACATGCATTTCTTATTTTACAGCTGTGGAAATGTAGTTATGCAACATATTATACATTTCACTTGGCTTTGCTGTACAATGCAAACCCTAAACTTAAATGATAAACAATGGAGAAATGAAGTTATGGAACATATTAGACATTTCATTTGGTTTCTCTGTTCAATAACAAAACATGCATTTCTTATTTTATAGCTGTGGAAATGAAGTCAACGAACGACGCACATGCCTTTCTTTAACATGTTTGAGGCGTGATTATAACCTGTCGACGAAGGGAATATTGATTGTAAAAATATATTCAATACACATCAAAATAAATCCTGTTTTACAAACAATACAATGAACCGCAAACCAACGAACATACGGACACAAAAAACTAATTGATGACACATTCAACTTTATGATGTATCACATGCTCTTCGAACATGACTTTGTCAGATGTTAAGATTCGTATTTGTTTGCTTCGTGATACAATTTCAGACACACTCATTATGTAAGTTAATGCAATATATATATTCTGAATTGCGTCGACATGTCTGTAACAGCTCATTGAATTTTGGATATAAGATTTTAAAAGTAGACATTGTTAGGGAAAAAACACTAAGCATTGACAAAGTAGTGGAAAGACTGCCTTTCATGTCATGAGAAGATTTTAAGCTTGTGAAATGCACGTCCTGTTAAAAAGTTATTGCTTGTCATAAACCATTCTGTTTAAAACTGTCTTCGTAATACATAAAGGAACATGTGACTTGAACGGGTATGATAGGTGTGTCCTTGAAGACCTTATAGTGCAATATACAGATTTAAACTTTCACAGATTTCTTAAGTGCATATATCAATATGTGTCAAACGTATCTGTCGACTGAGTTTCTCTTATTGCAATACACACAAACACGGTTGGCAAAATAAGTAACATTTTCAAGGAGAAGGACATTTTGAAACGAGGTTTTCGAGTAAACAAACCGATTCCGACGTACTACGCAGTATGACAATGATGTGTGCCTAAGATTCCAACGTTCGGACACCTTTCGGTCCCGAGATTTCTATGAATTTGGATGTCTTGTCTCAAGATGGTTTCAAGTTAAATTAATTGCAGCGCTGAAAATATTTCTTGTCTGTGCGGAAATATTAATTAAAGTGAATACTAACTAACCCATTACTCCAATTGTACCACACGTTACCGCACCTCTCACAAATGACTTTAAAAACCACTTCGGCGAAATGCGGAATAACCCCATTTGTTATAATGGTTCATAACTTATATCAGAGGTAAAGGGTTGGTTCGTAGAAACTAACTGCTCTTGCATTGAAAGTTAAATAAGTCACAAATCATCATATGGGACAATGGAATAATCAAAGATAGTAGTATCATGTTTAATATGAAAAATTAGTACATAATTGAAGGAAAAACAGTTTCAATGACAGATTTAAGAAAAAAAGTAATGTGAATGTTGATTATTTATTATACATAATAAGATGCATTTAGAAATTAGTTTGAAAAAAGGAGAAAATGATCATAAAGATTTTATCAAATTTCTCAAACAATTTAGATTGTCATTTTAGTAATGATCTGCCATTACTATCAATTTAGACATGCCGAAAAATCTAGTTAGAAGGAAAGATTAAAGAAAGTTATGTCTTTTATTTCGTATTTGTCTTTTGTTGTTCCTACTTCGAATTAAAAAGGGCAGAATAAACTTATGAAATATCTAATTGGGGAACCAACATGATTGTTTTTGATTTTTATGAAAGACTTCAATCGCCTTATCATAAGTCAATAAGCTGAACAGAATGAGCTATTCATCGTTTATATTGAATCATTTCTTTGCCTGTGTCATACCATCAGGCTCTTAATAATCCAGAAAAATGTGTAGGTAATTGGTTTGCAGAAGCTAGTTGGTTTGCAGAAGCACTCGCGCTGTTATAGAAGAAATCTTTCGTAGACAACTTTTTGTACGCAATGCGATTACAGTGGGCGTTGGTCAGGTGACGATTTGTTTACTTAAAATTAGTAGGACAAGATGGCGACGAAATCGTGTTTGTGTGTATTAAAGAGTACGAAAAATGGAATATTTTCTAAAATGCAACACAAAACCAATACATTCATGCAATATAAATGTAAACACAAACCACAAAATACGTATAGGTGTCCCAAAAACAATCGCGTCGTTTTAAGCCTTTTGCGATCATGACATGACGATTCAAATAAATTTAACTTTCAAGAACTTTAAATTATTTTCGAATTGAACTGATCATGGTTGCCACTTCTCACGACAGGTCTTGGTTAAAAGTTTATTTGCAAGAAAGCAAAAGGATGACTTACTTTAAACTAATGGTGATGCCTGTTATCAAATCTATAAAGCTGTCCATGTTTTCAAAGGTAAATGTCCTAATCTTCCAGCCAAATTTATCAACACGTTGAAAAGTTACATGCAGTTGGATAAATGCGAGAAACGATATTTTGTATCCACCTATACACTATGCATTACTTTCTGAATATATACATATAGTTCCTAGTTTCTACTGCGAAAAAGAACAAATTAAGTCTTTAAATACAAGTTTCTAATCAAGCGATGTCCCCCTCATCGTCACTGTCAGGTAATGGTTCGGCCTTTTTGGAAAAGTCAACCTGAACGTAGTCCGTTTGGTTTTCACTGCCATGTATGACGAGTTTCTTATGGCCCCTGTTGATGTTTTCGAAAGCAAGGTCAGCGTAGATAAGGCCATCTTTATTAAGGTTTCTCTGCAAATAGAGTAACTTTTATTCAATGTGCGAGGGATACAACGTTGTCAATGTTATTAAATATCTGTACCGCCGTTCAGGGCTACTTAATATCATAGGAACTTTTAAATCTCATTCAGGAATACATAACAGAAATACTCCATCATCGTGTGTATTTGTACATTTTATGATTGAGGCTACCCTGTTCGCACAAGTGATACAATTAATATGCTTTGATACTACGTTTCATTAATATTTCTTCTTTTTTCCTTTCTTTGACTTTTTAACAAACAAATCTCTTCCAATGACAATGTCTTGACAAAACCTTAGACAAAACCTATAGACATATGATAAATTCTATACATGAATATACATGAATATAGACTCATCGTTTCAAAGTTCAATTGCAAAGAGAGTATGGTAGCTCTTTCAGAACAAGATACTCTATCAATATCGATGTGTCATTCCGTAGAATACGGCAGTGCAGAGATCGTTGTTTTGGGGCACTTCTATTTCATTTTTTCCATTTTCTCGTCTGTAAAAAAGCATTTATGAGTTATTCAACACACTTCAGAATAGATTTAATCGAGGCAACTTGAAGTTTTTTATTTAGATGCCCAATACATAAAGTTTAGCCTTAAATGCAAGTAAACAATTACGGGTTACAAAACCCAATCACCGAAATTATTGGTAACAAGAAAATGAAAAAATGTCTTGTACATTAAAATGGTGTCTCGCCCATTTTTTTCTTTCACCGTAGATTAAAGAAAAATAAAGAAATATAGTCAAAGTGGTATGTTAAATGATGTTTAATGGCCCATTATTCACTTCTCTACCTGCCACGAATTTGACAAAATAATCTTTCAAATTTCATTTTTCTTAAGAGACTGCCCCAGTCATCACAGAAAAACGAAGATTCCGTTAATTGTCGATATGAACCAAGGAAGCGCCTTGTCTTCTTCTGTGAATCACGTGCTCAATTAGTTATGCACGGAAACAACACGAAAATACACATTTACACGGCGGAGTACGCTGGGTAATTTGTCATTTTACATCATTATC
Source organism: Cerastoderma edule (assembly GCA_947846245.1). Classification (NCBI taxonomy): domain Eukaryota; kingdom Metazoa; phylum Mollusca; class Bivalvia; order Cardiida; family Cardiidae; genus Cerastoderma; species Cerastoderma edule. The sequence goes on along the minus strand of OX401420.1, from coordinate 797,469 downwards.
CTATCTATACATTCTTTCTTTAAATAGACGGTAACTTGCATTGTCCTAATAAGGCTAATATACATACTGGTGCCATTTCTGATCTGTTTCAGTGTAGACTTTTTGACGAATGAGTCGTCTCTAACAATATCTCTTAAACTTCCTGAGCTTTGCTTTGGGCAAAAATTATGCTAATTAGACAGTGCAGCCGCCTCTGTAATTGTACGAATCACGGCGATGTGTTTTTGGAACCAAAACTAGGTTACCTTTTTTTTTTCTTTAATATCACTTTCAAAGACGATATATATTATCGATTTGAATGTTACGTACTTTGTATGCAGGTGGTTCCTCTCTGTTTTCGTAGACATTCTCTCCTGTTGTATCGTCTTTTTGACCAATATTACCGTACACGTTCATTTCCTGCACGTTTTCGTAAACGTCGCGTCGTCCTGCAACGTAAATTTTAATTCCAGCTATGTATTGGTGAAAATTTATTTTGGATTTATTTGACCAGAATAAGAATGTGATATATAATAACGAGACGTTTTGTAATATATCTGTCACGTAGCGACAGTCTGTCTATTTTTGAAGTTGCCTATTATTGCCCAACAAGACTTAACACAATATTATTCTACTAAAATACGTCTTTCCTTTACAAACACAAAAATGTGATTATTCCAGAGATCGCATTAAAGCGTTTGTTTAAAAAAAAAAATGGTCAAGCCGATTGAGTACATTGTAACAAATATAATTTCTGTTTTGTGTATGAAACACTGGTGGGGGTGAGGGATGCGGGGTGTTATCATGTGAAGTAACTAACTAGCGTGTTGATGATGCCTCGACCCTATAGTATTAGTAGTAATCTTTATTTACATCTCATCATTGTACAGTTATACATACATTTACAACATAAGATACCATTTCATATAAGATACAATGCCACTCCATTATGGAGTTATAAGAGATGAGTCTAAATGCGATAAGATACAAGACAAAAACATCTTAATTAAAGATATAAAGAAATCGACCTATTTAGAACAAGAGATCATAAAAAAGGATTATAAACAAAAGATACAAAAAACTAAAAAACCTATCATTACATTATAAAGTTATATCTACAAGTACTAATGGGATAAAAAAGGAAATGATTCTAAATGAACAGCAAAGATGACATACTTAAAAGGAAAAAAAAATATAATATAAAAAAAAGTAGTGATTTTACAATAAAACTATCTAGTGAGATGACAGCCTGGTTAGCATTAAAAACCTTATTTCATATTATCAATTTACAGATAAACTAGTTATAAAGTAAAAACAAACGTGTTTGTAAGATTTTAAAACAGGTTTTGGCACGAATTCTTATCATATTTTGGTTGGAAAACAGAAACCGATATTTGTCATGGTTAGACATAGTAGAAAATTCGGTGTTAAAAGAACAAGCTTTTGTGAAAAGTTCTTTCCTAAAATCACTATAAATAGGACAGTCCAAAATGACATGCAACTCATTTTCCACTACATGAGAGATACAAAAAGGACATTTTCTGTGCTCCTTTTGGAGCCCCTCGTACCGTCCCGTTTCAATTCTAATCGGAGCTACCCCGATACGAAACTTACAAAATGCAGATCAGTGACTTGGTGGTAATACAAGTTGGCAATATTTTTCTACATCAAACTCACCAAAATGACATGCAACTCATTTTCCACTACATGAGAGATACAAAAAGGACATTTTCTGTGCTCCTCTTGGAGCCCCTCGTACCGTCCCGTTTCAATTCTAATCGGAGCTACCCCGATACGAAACTTACAAAATGCAGATCAGTGACTTGGTGGTAATACAAGTTGGCAATATTTTTCTACATCAAACTCACTTTTAAGTGAAGTAACTAGCGTGTTGATGATGCCTCGACCCTATGTGAATTTTACTGACCCCTTAAATTAAAAATCCGAAGAGGGTCAGCCGCACACCCAATGATCAATAATAGGGATAAAAGTTAAGAAAAAACTCTTGACACAAACACAGTTACAGGATGCAAATAAAGAGACAGTAATAAACGTTATTGTGGAATGCAAGTATAAAGAGATAGTTCAAAACAATATTACCAGATTTAAGTAAAGAGACAGTAATAAACGCTTTTGTAGAATGCACGTACATAGATCGTTCAAAACACTATTGTGGAATGAAAGTAAAGAGATAGTTCAAAACACTATTACGGGATGAAAGAAAAAAGACAGTTATAAACGCTTTTGTGGAATGCAAGTAAAGAGATAGTTCAAAACACTATTACGGGATGAAAGAAAAGAGACAATTATAAACGCTTTTGTGGAATGCACGTACATAGATAGTTCAAAACACTATTACGGGATGAAAGAAAAGAGACAATTGTAAACGCTTTTGTGGAATGCACGTACATAGATAGTTCAAAACACTATTGTGGAATGCAAGTAAAGAGATAGTTCACAACACTATTACGGAATGAAAGAAAAGAGACAGTTATAAACGCTTTTGTGGAATGCAAGTAAAGAGATAGTTCAAAACACTATTACGGGATGAAAGAAAAGAGACAGTTATAAACGCTTTTGTGGAATGCAAGTAAAGAAATAGTTCAAAACACTATTGTGGAATGCAAGTAAAGGGATAGTTCAAAACACTGTTACGGGATGAAAGAAAAGATGAAGATGTACCTTTTTGTTTAACAGCTTTGTCCTTTTTCGTCTTCTTGCCTAAAATTTAAGAAATATATTCGCGAACGCATTTCTCTGGCACAAACATTTATAGATAGACATCTAGTGGTTCCCCTGTCTACTTACAGCAAAGTGTCCCAAATATTGAATTCAACATAGAAATGATATGATCAGTATTTACATGTACCTATATCTTTGACGAAAACACATAATGTATGTTCTGAAGTTCTTAGTACTAAATAATTCCATCTTGTTAGTTGATGTAATTCAGTTAAAATTGCGTTTTTTAACAGGATGTATATCTGAAAGTTGATATCTTTAATTTATTCTTTCTTTTATCTAATACAAATACTTTGGTCATGTAGTTAATGTTGAAAATCGCTATTTGATCAAATTATACCACTTGCCTTTTTACTTTTTATGTATGTTTTTATAAAAGAAAAAATGGAACACAGTTTTTTAATCATCAAAGGAAAGCACACGCCGTTAAATATGTATACTTATAAGTTTTGTTTGACCCTACCTTTTTGTTTCGAGTTAGCGTCTGTTTTCTGACCTGCAACAGAAGTGAAGTTATTATGAACTCTGACGCTGTTAGGTTTTTAACAGATGTAGTCATTGATTGACAAAGTCAGGAAAACTCATAACTAATAATGTAAAAACGACTAGTGTTGTGTTAACACCAAGAACGGCTCTAGAAATAAGTTTTTCTTCTAAAAGGAAAGAATAGTAGTTGTTACTTATCCCCGTGTAAGTAGAGATGTTTTTAATGCGTTCTAACACAGCGAATAACAATTACTGAACGCGCTGGACTAAGATGATACTTAACGTCAATCTACTCGTAAAGAAAGATAATATCACCACAAGACTAAAGGATATGTCACTTGAACGGAAATAAAAAAACGTTTTAACTACATTTTTATTCAACTGCAGTCCCTATACCATTAGGTCAGTCGTTTCTTATACATGTAAATGTGTAATTGTTATTATGTTCGAATGCAGTAGCTCGGCAAAAGCGGTTCCATTAACTCTGAAATGAATTATAAAAAATATGTAAATACCTAGTCTCTCATGCAACAAAATTTATTGCTTGAAAGCATGTCTGTCCTTCTTTGGTGGTAGTTTTAACCGGTATGGTTGTCGCGTCAGTTTTGCTTCACGATGAAACAGTTCGCAAAGCAAATACATAAAGCACCATTAGCTTATCATTTTACATTTACATTAGCCAGGTTATTAGCTCTTGGATTTTCATCACCTAGTGCATTCATTGAATCTATTTCAATTGGAACGAAGTAAATGGAAATGTTTGTGGATAATCTTACCGGGTTTCTTTTTCAAGGGCGTAGCGTAAACATCCCCCTGACCTGTAAAAAATAATGGTTTATGAAATCGGCTATCAGCCCCACACCCCTATACATATATACATTTGTATAGTATATGAAAACATTTACGCGATAGAACCTGGATTAAGTCAAACTCCTCACAGTAATCTCCCCTTGCTACGCTGCATCGATCACTGCCACCACAAGATTTTTCATCCAGATTTGGATGGAATTCAAATGATGCTGTTTTGTTAAGAGATTACCGGATATCTTAGTTAATTTAGTAACAATATCTTGTTGTATTGATTTCTGACCAGTTAAATTGAAAAAAAAAATGTTTTGTTTATAAATAAAGCACAAATGGATTACAATTTTTTAGTTTCGCCGCCATCTTGTAATTCCATTTTCGTTTCTAAGTAGGTGGTCATGTGATATTTGTGATGACAGTGATCATCCCCATAAAGGGAGATCACTGTGAGGAGTTTGGGATTGAGTAGAGAGGCCATTACCATGCATACTTTGATTGTAGATAATTTACATAATATTGTTAGGGTAGACTTTGACCAATCAATGTACTTGTTGTTTTAATTGACCAATCAGGCGTTGTTATGCTAGGCGGAAAAGAAAGATCTATTCTTCTAAAATTTTCATGCGAAACGACAAAGAGATTAAATTGTTTTAAAAAAGTTTCACTCATTTACACTTTGTATACTCGTTAGTCAGCTTTGTGGATTAGCTGTAAGTTGAAGTAGTATACGGACTTACATTTGCGCTATTTTATTAGTGATTTCTGCCGAAGGTTGGTGTTTTTTGAACGAAAACTTTGGGAAGACCAGCAAGTCTATTCGACAATTGCAGCCACTCTGCGAATTCAGATTTTTGGACATTCGTTTGTTACCCGTTTGTTTTTTAAGGTGTAGGAATTCTCAGATTATATTCACTTCACTGACGTTGATGTTTTCAAAATATGGATTAAAAACAAATTTGGGAGTTGCGTTAAAAGGGATCAGCCAGACAAGATATTTCGAATAAAGGAAATACAATTTGTTTCGTGAACTGTTGAAAGGAAAAACTTAATTGTTAACTCTACAGAACTATGGTTCAGACTGAAACACTAGATAAGTCCAGTGTTAAATAATTTGCAGTCAAATATACGCACCGATAATAGGGTGCCGCATAACGTTTGTGTTATTCTTTACAAGATCACATTATCTTTGTTTCATCCTTTGATTTCATTTTTTTATGAATCCATATATGTAACAGGATAGATATAAATATGTCAGGAGTATGAAACGTTGTCGTGCTCGGCATCAAATTACCATCCTGTTCGCCTTCTGCTCATCGAATAATAGTCCATCGCCTTGCCCGGTGATAAGTCTCAATCAACCGACCATTAATTCGCTATATAAGTATACAGTAATATTTGAAGAAAAGGCAAAGGAAGAGGATGAACAATTATAAGCAGTTTTTCCACACTCATCTCATTCTATCTGTTTTGAATGAGGCCTTGTTTATTGTAAGCAAACGGCTTACAAACTTGACGAGATGTTTTATTAACGATATAAGGTAAGTTATTTCATTTGCAAATATCTTTGTCTCAATAATACATACCTGTAGCTTTATCTCCCTTTTTACTGGTCTTGTCTACAACAGCATAAGTATTGTCAGTATTTGCTGCTGCTTTCTTCTTGGTTTTGTCAACCTGTGCGTAAACGTTGTCACTTCCGGATGCCACTGCGGCCGTCAATGTGTCCGTTGAGACATACGCAGGGTTAAATTCCATTCCTTCAATTAAGATGTATTTTTTAAGAACGTTCCATTATCAAAGAATTCTATGTATATATAATGAGTTTTCAGCAGTTGCATTTCTTGTGAATATCGTGTTAAAGAAATAGTTAAATAAGAATAGAGACATAGATAACTGACAGTGGCGACTCGCAAATTATAGTCAAACCCACGCGACCACGAGGTTGCTACGAGATAAGGAAAGGGTGGTGTACCTGTTTATCTGTTGCCATGGGAGATGTCAAGGCTATTTGATATTTCTATTTATACAGTAAAAGAAAAGATCTATGTCTGGATCATTTGAAAAACTCTTAAACATTTTGCTTTATCTTCATTCTATTAATTTTATTTAATGTTTAAATAAAACTAATTGTCTAGAACGATATAAATGAAAGCGGTATCAAACCACAGTCTTCATTACCAGTTACTTGCATGCCAATCCTTCGACTAAAGCATTTTTTCCGGTTTTTAGATTGGGAAAAATCGCTAATCAACCTAATATAGATATTGTATTAATAACGACAATGTCTTTTAAGCAAAGGTTTTGATAATATTTTGTAATAAATCAGTAAGTTAATATATTTAGTTGCAGTTCATAACAAAAGCGCTAATTTTTCTATAAGACATGTTAGTTTTCGTCTTTGTAAAAATAATGATTCCACACTCCATTCATTTATTCTGTTTCGTAAAACTGTTCACTGTAGTCGTTTGTCAAAACACACTTTTTTGACCGTGACATTTTTCATACCAAGTATTTCAAAATAAGATATTTAGTTTCCGAAAGAGAGCGTATGCAGAATCTCTTGTACTGATTGCATATCAATGACAACAAATGCCCAAAATATGTAAGTATGTGGACTTATCATGCTGTGAACGAAATTAATTTAGAAAAAAGAAATTTGTGTTAAGCGTGTTTCAAATTAAAAGCTAAAAAACGTGTCTCGAACTTTCTTTCAATTGTATTATCATCTCTCAACAAGGAATAAAGTCAAAACACACAACTTTTTTAACATTACCAGACAGGTGGTTTGAAAAGTACAATATTCTCTTTTTTATTCGGGATCGGGAGCTGAAGAAGCTCATTAAGTTTGAATGAAGTGTCAGAGAGTGGACACATGGTAAGCACCACACACGTCTTGTGTAATCGCCCTGGCATCAAAACGTTTTTTGTCATCAAGATATTAACTTTATAAGATGGCAACTTGCAATCATATCCTATATTTTCCGCTCTCGTAATTGGTTTTATCATCCTTCGTTCTTCAAATGAGGCACTTTACTAGACACATTGCTGGCGATCGGAATCAATAAGAATTGTGACAAAAGAAAAAACGTAAATGTATTGTAGGATTATAAATCCCGAGTTATCAATTTATATATGCTTCTTTTTATTCATGAGGAAATACATGATTTAGCTGATTATGTATTTCTTTTTTTTATAAAGATTGCAACCATCGAAACAATCGTGAATGTTTTAATGTTTAAAATCCCACTTTTAATGTTTATGATTTGAATTTTTGTAGCCAAGGTGAGTAAAACATGCAGCCAGACAGGGACTCAAACCCGGGACCTCCGCAATCCTTGCGAACCTTTTACCGACCGAGCCATCTGGGATGCTTACACTCTAACTTGAAAATCTAGACCCCGACTATATACTACCCTACACACATGAAATTCGACTCGAACAAAATGGTGATAACGCTTTATCGACCGAGCCATCCAAGGGTGTCTTATCCTTTTAAACTCTTGAAAGCACATACTGCATATGTGTCAAACATTTTTTGTCTACATTGTCAACCACACACTTTTTAATAGACTCTAAAAAGTACTAGTAGGGGATTTCTTTCATCGATTTCATTTAATTCGGTAAGCAAACTTTATCTGTAAACATCTTCCCATCTATATTCAACTTTTGTCGGGAAATAAATTAAATTTAATGCGAGTGAAACCAGACAGTTAATGACATCAGAAGTAACAGAGCCCCCATATTTCTTCAACAAATGTACCATTTGTACTCTCACACTAGAGAGTACACACAAGGGAGATAATAATATGAAAAATAAGTAACGGAGGAGTTGCCAATCTCACTTATCTTTATCTTTGGTTAGAGGATTGTCTTTTCTCATACATGTGCTTTGTTTTGCTATCTCTCCGGTGTCAGATTAACAACTATTTTGTGTTTTAAACATAACTGGAACCATTTAGATCCAGAAGTATATGGTAAATTCTCTTTCTGTAAAGATCAAACACAGAGTTTCACCGGTTAACACCTAGATAGTTAGGTAAAGGCTGCAGTATCACAAATAGTTTAACTGTTCAATTGAAACGCACTTGTCAAACTTTGTCTTTGATAAGAATACATAAATAATTACCATCATGCCCATCATCAACCGATTCGGGATTTAAATTCTCTCTGAAAGATAAGTTAAGTTAAATTTGTAGAACGTGCAAAATGATTAGGACTTAGACCTCTATTTGATCTTTAAAGCGAATAATCCTACCTATTGTTGACACACAGCTGAACAAATAAACATTAATTCTACAAAGGACTGAACTAAGACTAACTGCTGTGCATGGATAGATTAGAAATTATTCTGTACGATGGCTAATATTCATCTATCATGTGTGTTGACATTTATGGCGAAAGAAAGGTTCGCATTGTTGTATACCGATCAATTTATATTGACTATAAGAATCGTCATCATGGTGCAGAATGGACTGATTATCATTGATAAATCATTTTTGACTTGAATCATCATAATCCTTGGACTCATGAATGTCTCATATCCTCCCGAATTGTCATTCATTCATTTATTTAATTGATAGTCGGCCCCCGGCCTTAACAGTACAATATACATATGAAGATTAACATGTACAGCCAAAGGTAAAGCATATTTACACAATATACATAGGAGGTTGTTGAAAGCAATCAAAACAATAACAAAATAGTCTACTAACTCTTACTTATAATGAATTGATAAAATTTTCTCTTTTTTGGTAAGAATAGTATACATACATAGCAATATTGCGTACCTCATCTTTATTCTTACGTGTCAAAAGTAGATTAAACTTTTGTATATTTGGATGTATATAATATCTTTGTTGAAAATACGTATCACGTAGATCAGAATACAGTGGGCAAATAAGTAAAACATGATATAGATCTTCAGTCTTATTCTTACAATAACAGCAATTATTATTATATTGTTCATGGTTCTTATAGCGGTTTTCCTCTATATCAAATGTCAAATATTCAACATGTCTAAAACTAAAGAATAGTGCCTTTTCCATTAAGTAGATCATTGATTATTCATTCTAAGGTATTTGTATCAATGAAGGACATACGTATACAAAACCTATGTACGTTAATGATTAAAAGTATTGAGTGTTTAATTTCTTTCTTACTAATCGCAATTATCTTCAAATTAAACAACTTGATTTACTTTTTCTGATTCAATATCATTTACTGTTGGTGTTTACTACATAACAAAGATACACCATAAAGGTATAATAACATAAGTTGTCGTTTTGTAGAAAACAACGTGCAATTAGCTTACCCAATTTGGTCCGATGAGTTTCCTGAAAAAAAGGTATATGACATATATTATTGCAAGATAACAGTTAAGACATGTTCGTAACTATTGTTTTATTGCTTGCCTGACGTAATTCGTTTTTTCCTGTTTGTGAAAACTCGTATTCACATTTTGTAAAGTGAAGCATTAAATGTTTATTTTTACAAGCACTCTCCTACTGTAACGTGTTTTTGTGATCTCGAGACCGTTGATACATAATCAATTCCCTCCAAAAAACGAAATAAAAACGAAATATTATCAAATAAAACCGAGTATTTAAAGCGTTACAAACAAGGTTAAATTGCGTATTACACACAGTGGAAAAAACTAAGTCACTTCCGTTATATTATACACAAGAGATTTCATTGGAAACATGTACGAATATCAAGAAAAGAAAAGACATGTTTTAGAATATAATAAATAGGAACTTACATCTGTATATGGTTTGTAACATACTCGTGTGTTTCGGCGTACGTGTAAAATATAATCTGTCACGTACATCAAAGTGCACTCGTGCATTATTCAACACTCTACAAATGCACCATGGATTACGTTCTATTTCATTTTCGCGAATTACACAGGAATTCCTAAAAATCAAACAATGTGTTTGCTAGAATTAATACTTAGTAGGTATAAAACAATTACTTGATTTTGCTGCAGCTTTCCGTCTAAAAATTACGAGGACAACAACAACAACAGCAATAACAACGATAGCTGCCCCTCCTCCAGCAGCACCTCCAATAATGGCTCCGTTGTTTGATGACTGGGATTCGTCTATAACGGTAACGTAAAGACATGAAGTGACTTTCACAAATATCAATTTCGATAACTAATCTCTTTGTGTTAATGAATTATCTCCTTATAAAATTTTACGATATACAGATGGTTTCTATCAAGATCAGATCATTTACAATTGGATAAAACGTGACTATCCTTTTGTGGATCCTTTTATGACAAGTCAAACAAAACAATATATTGTCCTATCTGAATTCGAAAACAAGGAATTTGTCACTAATCTCTTTCCTGTAAAACCAATCAAAATACTGTCACTACAGCCTTTTTCTTGCTTATACATATATTTGGTAGAGGACTGCCCTGTGTATAGAAGAGTCAATTAGTGTTTTCTATGGAAGCAAGCAATTCATGTTCAAACCAAACATTTTCTCTTGTCTTAGAAAAAGATTATTTCTAAGAACGAAGTGTTTGTGTTTTGCTGATTCTCTTATTTGTAGAGCAGTCAGACAAAAATAGTTACCAGCTCAGTAATTACCAGAGTAATTTCGGTCTTTGATCAAGTGATAAATAAATCGGAATCTACCCTGTGGAAATACTAAATCGGTGCACCATCAAGCATATCCATGTACTTATGGATGCAAAGTCACAATTATGTATACTATCACTATAGACCTTGAGCCAGAAAGGGCCCTGTTCCCCCCACCCCCACCCCCAGGGGCAATTTTGAAAGTTATGTTTTTCTTGACCCTCTAGCAATAGGGTACAAGCAGGCGAAATATTGCAAAGTTCCGTAGGGGTTTTATTGAGTTGAAGGGGTTTGAAAATGGGCATATTAGTAATATATAGCCTATATGAGAAAATCTTTAAAAAATCTTCTCCTATAGATCAATTAGATCTAGAGCTTTGATATTTAGTATGTAGCATCATATAATAATCCTCAACCAAGTTTGTTCAAATCATGACCGCTGGGCCAAAAATGGTCCCGTCCTAGGGGCTTATCATTTTTACATTGCCTTACTTATGTAGGTTCTTTTTAAACATCTTCATTTATTAAGATCCATTTGACGTAGAGTTTTGATTTTTGGTATGTAGCATCATTTATCATATACCAGCGATGATCCAGGCGCAAATGCAAACAATTCACGTGCATCAAATCACACACCACAGAAAAATATCCCGTATTACACACCAGTACTTTCCGGATTTCTATTTTTGGAAATGTCGTCACTAGTAAATAAAACAGAAAACCAATAGATCAAGAACGTATCGTACTTTAATGAAAAGACGGCCAACCTGAATCAATCTCTCGCCTTTAAACATACATCTGAACATGTATACAACATTAATACAATTTATCAAATCGAGAAAATTAAACAATCTACCAGATTAAAACGCTCCAATATTTACATGGTGAGGAACGAACGATAACTCTGCAGAACAACAAATTACGTCATCAATGACGTAGATCTTTTCGAAGAGTTGTGGTCATTATGCCATCCATTAACAATATGGACCGTTCCGAATGCCGAATTTCTGACCAATCAGAATAAAGCTTCACATTTACTTCCTCAGAATAGTCTATTGCTATGCTTCACAAGCGGTTCTTTAGCGACGGATTGAAAATGTAGATAGAAGGGAATAAATGGCACGTAGTTTTGCACGAGATATGTGTCTTGTAGATAGAAGGTATCTTTTTTTCAAGTTCAGGTACTAAACAACTTACTGCTTTAAGCGCTTTTGTCGGACATATTTAAAACAAAACAAATGTTTTACCATAAAAGAGTGTTTTCTTTTAATGGCCCTAGTCATATTGAAGAACAAACACAATTAATGAAAAGAGAGTTATTTGTGGAATTCTTTTCTTCTTCCTTGAACCCTTGATTGTGGGCAGTCATTAGAAATGTCCCTCGACGACCAGTTTGTTTAGTACCAACAGTATATCATTTGTCTTGTTTTTCACGAGAAACTGCATAAAAAGAAAGCTTGTCACATCGACCATACAGATAGCTTCTTCTGTCATCCACAATTTACCAAGGTTTAGCTACAACAACATGGTAAAACTTGAGTATCTTACTTTTATAGAGGAATATTCAAATAGTAAACGAAATGTTGCTGTTCTTCAAATGCACATGTATATTGACAATATAATCCGCCGTTGCCCAGTGTGAACTTTTATTAAGAGCTGTCACTCCCTCGCAGTATTACCCAGTATCTCGCACTGACTCTAAATTCTAATTTTATGCATCTATGAATATTTTTTTTACTAGTTTCCGTTAATGTAAATTTGAACACGAATGTCGTGAGAAATAAATTCGAGAGATTCGATAGCCCTATCGTAGACTGTCGCCGCCATTTCGGAAGTAGCTTGTGAAGCATAGCAACATGAAATAAACTTCTGTTCTGTTCTGTTCTGTTCTGATAAATCTTTCAAAATATTGAAATATGGAGTTTATTAATCCTTTCTGTTCACATTTAATGAAAAAAGAAACCTTGTGTTTTTAGTTTTACGCACAATCGTTCAGTACAAATCGTTCAAACAGCGACAACCTTCGTGAATTTCAATTGTAAGACTCTGCTACTTGAGTAAACATCTTTCGCACATCGGAAGGTCAAATTCTACATTTTGTCGATGTTTGTTTTTGTTTCAGCCACAGGTTCTTTTTCTTCCACATCCATCGGTCGGAGTGGCTGTCAAACCACGTTTTGACATGATTGTATCTGTTTTAAGCGTACACCGGACAGATAGATCTACTGAAATATGCAGAATTAATAAAATGTCCTTTCACCAAGTTGTAAACAATACTGCTATGGTAGTTCTTCACCGAAACAGAAAAGACGTTTAACAATCCTCCCGGTTATCAAAATATTTAGAGATTAATTCCATGTGCAAGGTCCTGTTTCAAAATCCCAGTTCATGTATTTATCACTGTTTTAAACACGTCGCATTGTATGGTAATTTGGTACAGAAAAATCGAAGCGGCGAAAATTCAATAATGGCGGTCGAGTTTTCTTGAAATGTATATTGTGGAGTGGGCGGAGCTAACTTATGCCATTGCTACTCTAATATATTCACCCGCCGTTCATAAATCAAAACATTTGAACAAGTGTATTAGAGTTTTATTGTTTTTATTGTTAATACCTATAAATGTAGTTGAAAAAGATACCGAATTTGTAGTTGATGAAGTAAATGTATATAATAAAAGGAATATTACCCTGTAGTATCTTCAAATTTAGATAAGATGATGACCTTTGGGCTTGAGATGGCCACGCCCTTGGGGCTTATAAGTTTAACATTGCCTTTTATAGGAAAGAATTTAAAAATCTTATTCATTCATTTATTTAATTGATAGTCGGCCCCCGGCCTTAACAATACAATATACATATAAAGATTAACATGTACAGCCAAAGGTAAAGCATATTTAAACAATATACATAGGAGGTTGTTGAAAGCAATCAAAATAATTACAAAACAAAGTCTACTAACTCTTACTCATAATGAATTGATAAAATTTTCTCTTTTTTGGTAAGAACAGTATACATACATAGCAATATTGCGTACCTCATCTTTATTCTTACGTGTCAAAAGTAGATTAAACTTTTGTATATTTGGAACTTTATAATATCTTTGTTGAAAATACGTATCACGTAGATCAGAATACAGTGGGCAAATAAGTAAAAAATGATATAGATCTTCAGTCTTATTCTTACAATAACAGCAATTATTATTATCTTGTTCATGGTTCTTATAGCGGTTTTCCTCTACAGCTAACTTGAGAGTTGCTGTTCTAAAGCATGCGAAAGATTTACGGAACTTGTATAATGTTAAAATGTCTAAATAAGTTTCATACCCAAATGTCGACTTAAAACCAGTATAGTAAAATAGTTTTGTTTCGGTACAGCATTTATTTCTCCATACTTGCAAATACTGGTCTTTCAATCTCTGCAAGTACTGAGCAACAAAATGCTTTTCATTTGTTATCAATTGATTTTCCCAAGCGTAACCAAATCCGTTTTCGCATAAATGACTTCTTAGTCTAGATACCCAATTTACATATCCAAATGAATCATACATTTTTAACATATTGTAACATTTTTTAACATACCTGCTATTCGGCATAATAAGAATTCTCAACCAATACTTTATAACTCTTATACAAGTGTAAACATATAATGGAAAACGACCACAATCGCCAAGGACAGCCGCATCCGAGGTATTCGATGGTACACACATAAAACGCTTGCATGCATATTTTTGGACCCTTTCAATACAGTCAAACGATTGAAAACCCCATGCCTCACTCCCATATAACAATATCGGTGCAATCTTTGTGCCAAAAATTTTAAAAAACAGTTTACCATTGGTAGGTGAAATCCCTTTCAAAGAAGTCAATACTAAGTTCAATGCACATTTCGCTCTAAGAGCATTCTGTTCAGCCATTCTGAACGAAGATAAACCACTTGTAAAATTCACACCAACATATGTGAAAGCATTTACACATTCTAAAGATTTATTTTCAAAATAAAATTTGTCATACCTTAAGAGGGGACCTCCTTTTCTAAAAACTACAACTTTAGTTTTTTCAATGTTAACTTTAAGTTTGAAATCTTTGCAGTATGTTTGTAAAACATTTAAGTGTTTTTGAAGACCCATTCTCGTATCTGCAAGTAACGCGATGTCATCAGCGAACATTAACATGAATATCTCGATGAAATCCGGGTTTAACTGTATGCCTTTGTTTCCACTTTTAGATATCAAGTCATGGAATTCATTAATGAAGAGAGTAAATAGTATAGAACTCATCGAACAGCCCTGTCTCAAGCCCACTGGACAATCAATAGGATCACTAAACTCATTACCTGAACGTACAACCGTTTTTACTGAAGAATATATACTTTTAATAGAATTTAATAATTTACCGTCGATACCATGAGATAATAATATAGAATACAACTTCGATCTGTCAACTGAATCAAACGCTTTCTTAAAATCGATGAAGGCTACATACACTTTCCTATGTTTCCTTGACAGATACTTGCTTATTACTGCCTGTAGAACAAAAACATTATCAATCGTTGAATAGCCCGCTCTGAATCCAGCTTGGCATTCAGATATCCTGTCATATACTTCAGAATAAAATGTAAGACGTCTTGTTATTATATGTATATAAATTTTACTAAATGTGTCTATTAGTGAAATACCCCTGTAGTTATCAGGGTTATGCACGTCACCTTTTTTGTGAACAGGAATTGTTATAGATGTCGACCAACTTACGGGAAATTCACCCGAATTAAATATTCTATTAACTATCTTACGCACATAAGGTAAAACCAGATCTATACAATGGATAAAATGATTAGCCGTAAGGTCACCCGAAGTCGCCTTGGAAGGTTTTAACGATTTAACGGCATTAATGATTTCGTCATCAGTTATGTCATTGTTCAAGATTGAAACCTTAATATCATCGAAATCATGAACAATATCCATACCCTCAGTGTAGTCGGGTAGATTTTCGTTTTCAATATCTTCTAACGAGTAAAGATTCCGAAAGTGATCAAACCATTGACTTGTTGTTATTTTAGGTATTTTTTGTTCACTATGGTTTAAGCTTTTGAGCTCTCTCCAAAATTGCTTTGGGTTATTTAATGAATTTTCAATATTTTTCTTGATTTTTATATTATATGCAGACTTTTTGTGTTTGCATGCAGACTTGTAATCTGCTTTTGCTTTTATATATTTATCAAGATCTTGAACATTTTTGCTCTTTCTGAAAGTTCTTAATGTTTTATTGCTAAACATTTTAGTGATTTGCATTCTTTATCAAACCAGGTTTTGCGCTTAATACATTTTGTCGCTTTGTTTTGTGGTGTTTTAGAAAACTTCTTACCTGCACGAAGAAGTTTATTCTCAAACAAATTTATAATTTCTGACATAGAAATGCTTTCTTTATCTATCAAATTTGATAAATCATCAAAATCACCGCAAAGAACCGCTGAACATATTTCATTTTTGAATTCCTCGATTCTGTTAATATCAAAAGAAGATTTTGATTTTTCAAAAGGTCCCGCCTTTAACTGTTTATCACTATCATTGATTTGAATAAACTGTTCAGACCTAATAACGCATTTCATAGGCATGTGATCGCTTTCACTTTGGTCGAGTATTTCAAAGTCAATGAGAACATCTAATAAATCGTGAGAGACAATAAAGTAATCAACAACACTACATCCTTGATGACTTTCAAACGTGTGGTTACCGTTATGACTATCTTTACCTATTCTCCCGTTTACAATAAACATACTCTGTGTTTTACATAATTCTAGTAGTCGACGACCATAGCTATTGACCTTTTTATCACTTGAAATTCTAATTGGCAATGAATTAATCCCTTTCGTTATTTCATCAAAATCATTGAAAAGTGAAACATTCTTTATTTCGGCCAAAAAGTCATTTTCAATACCAGTTCTACTATTCAAATCACCGGTAATTATTAGATGAAATTCTGAATTACTGGTCCCACTATTTATGCTTTCAAGTAAATTGTCTAAAATCTCAATACCTTTGATACTAGTTTTATCATAGATTGACGAATTCTCAGGAGGTACATAAATACATATATAGATAACATCTTTCGACAAATTAAATAAAGCCCCACATATATGTAACACAATCCCATATGTAAATTCATTCATGATGCGTTTAACATAGGAGTCAAAAGAATTTCTGACATAAACACATACTCCGCCCATGTTTCTTCCACGACATTTTACCCTATAACTAGAGCACATAAAACATGTATAATCCCCTGAGATTACATCGACTTGTGTAACGTCATTTTCCCAGGTTTCAACAAAGCCTAATATATCGAAATCTGCAACAAATCCTCTAAAATTAGAGCATTCAAGTTTGTTGACTAATCCACTTATATTCCACGTCAGAAAAGATATCCCTTCAAAATTATTAAGGCCTTGACCACAATCCTATGCTTCAACTGTTACTTCACTTGTATCCGTTTCAACTGCTTGTAACCGGTCATCCGATGGTTTTGGTGATCCAAAATCACGCGATGACCCACCAGAAGCAGTTCTATTTAAATCAGTATCCATTTGTACTGAATCAGTTCCATTAGATTCGGGTTCAGGGATATCATTTCTACGCGTGGCCCTCTTAAACACTCTACTATTTTGTGCGTATCTTCTTTGTTCACGCTTGTACAAGATACCATTCTTATAATATCCCGTAATACCATTCCTACTTAAAGCTTTCAATTTGGAACGCTGGTGAGAGGTGAGCTCATTTGACAAACGTATGCCATTATCGCGAAATTTATCTCTTGACTGAAGAACAGTAAGCTTGGTTTTAAAGTTCTTGAAATCTACAAGAACCATTCTAGATCTATCGTGAACAAATTGGCCAATTCGTCTAATGCTATTAATTTCACATTGATCAAATGCAGTCTCACCAAATGCTACTTTATGACATATTTATCTAATGTGTGTTCATTTGTTTCAAATTCGTCATCATCGAGACCAAATATTCTTAAAGAAGTCTTTACCGATTCTGCTTCCAAATTGTCTAGACGCTTAGATATTTCTTGCTGGTCAGAACTTTCTCTATCACACATATGACCAAGCTCATTGAAGTCGGACTGTAACATATGCTGTTCCTGTTCTAGGGAGTCAACTTTTGATGCAAGATTGGTCATATCAGCATCTATTGCTTTCTGCTTTGTCTCGATTTTGCATAATCTGGTTGACACATCCTTGATCTCTTTTCTCAAACAACCTGTTTCCTGTCGTAAAGCAGTCAGTTCATTCTTCACTTGGAGGAGTTCTTGGTTCGTGTTCCAGTTTGAATGTGCGATGGCATCAAGGATAACTTGCGTTTCAGGGTTCGGCACTCGACCAGGGCTAGGTCCAGGGCCGGGATTTAGCTCAACGTCCGAAGATAACAAAAGTAACAGTTGATGATAGCTAACATAGCTCACAGATCTCTCGGAACATAACCCACATTGTATCTTGTTACTATACATTGCCATCATAGGGATCAACCGTTCAGGATATGCTTGTGAAACACAGCTACTAATGATGATTGATTTGTTTGTCTCTTTGCTGTTTGTGAAATGGTGAGATATAGCTATTGCAGATGAAAGCAATAAAAAGGCAACCAACACAGAATGGAAGTTATACTGTTTACATTGCTGAATTCTAGCTTTAAGTCTACCCGTGTATCTGCTACATGAAAAGACACCGATCCTGAACCGGTATAAACTAATATCCACACCCATGATTCAGCAGCGAGTTAGGTGATGGATCAGAGAGTAGTCTGTTAGATCATTTGATACGTACAGCCACAAACAGTCACAAACTATGAATACATGCACATGGTCGTCCTTTCTTTTTGTAAGTCCTGACGGCTACCTCTTGATATGACGCGGCCAATAATGCACGATGACCGAGGTAGTTCGACGACTACGTGTACATGTGTTTAAACACAGAAATTGACCAATGGGAGATGTTACGGGTCGGTGCACTCGCTCAAAGCGAAGATTAAAATGTTAATAACAATCGACAAATGCATCAAACCAACAATCCAAAATGTCAAATTTTGGTCACATATCTGCTCACCACACCTTTAGACATCTGTCTGCCAATTTCTGTCAAGGACCGATCTCCAGAACAGTTGTATTTGTAAGATGAAAGTCTCTCGATTTTTACACGTCACTACCCCTGGCTTGTATTGTTACTCTGTTACTTCTATGGAGCCATGAGGCCTAGAGCTTTGATATGTTGTATGTAGAATCATTTTAAGGTCCTTTGCCAAATCTGATCAAATCATGAATGTCGGGCTTAAAATGGCCCCGTCCTAGGGGCTTTTTAATTTTGCAAAGCCTTTCATAAGAAAATCATTAGAATTTTCTGGAGCCATATTAACTAGAGCTTTGATATTAGGTATGTAGCATCATCTACTGTTCCTCTACAAAGTGTTTTATTCAAATCATGACCACTGTCCCTTCAATTATCACGCCCTACGGGTTATCAGTTATACATAGCAGTAAATAAGAAAATCTCCAATAACCTTTTTCTCCAGAGCCATAAGATTTAGAGGTTTGATATTCGGTATGTAGCATCAGCTGCTGGTTCTCCATCAAGTCTGTTTTAATCAGGACCCCCTGGGCCTATAATGTTAATCCCCTATGGGTTTATCAGTTATAAATACTTGTATGTAAGAAAATATTTAATAATCTTCTTCTCTGGAGCCATATTGCCTAGAGCTTTAATGTTTGGTGTGTAGCATCATCTATGAGTCCCCAACAAAGTTTATTTAAAGCATGACCCCTGGCCTAGCATGGCCTGCCCTACATGTAGCTGCGTATCAGCTTAACATAGCAGTATATAAGAAAATATATACAAATCATCATCTTTCTTGATGTCCTCTATCAATACTGATCAAACTATGACACCTGAGCATAAAATGGCTCCCCACCCCACCCCAGGGACATATCAGTTCAACGTAAATGTATTTAAAGAACTCTTTAGAAATCTTCTCATCTGCAGCCAATTAGCCTTAATTTTATTATTATCATAATGTAGCATGCTCTTGTGGTCTTATAATAAGTTTGTTCAAATGACAGCCAGGCTAAAAACTACCCTAAGAGAAATGTTTGAAAATCTTCAATATGTTGTTCATTCATGACCCATTGTCCCAACCTAATTTAATGATATTTAACTATTAATACTAGTTCAATACAAGTGCCCGGATAAATTAGTATTGTTTGTATATTACAACGTGTCTTGCCATTTAAACAGTCATTCAGTTAAAATACAGCATCAATTAAGGTCCAGGGTTCACAAACAATTACATAGCTAGAAAAAGCGACTTCCTGAAATTTTGCAAGCACGATCCATGATTATTTGCGAATGTTGGATAAATATGAAATCATTTGTATCCTCTGTCCAGGCTAATATCACTGAAATGCGCAATGATTTCAAACATGAAAAGAACCAGAAAAAAGATAGTGATTTGCATTAACTCAATACAGACTAGACGGTTTGACATGTTACCTCCCCCGAAAACCTGTACTATAGATCTGACGGCTCCAGAGAAATCTATTAATAAATGAATGGTTTCACGAACAAATTCACGAACGAACGAACGAATTCACGAACGAACGAACGAATTCACGAACGAACGAATTCACGAACGAATTCACGAACGAATTCACGAACGAATTCACGAACGAATTCACGAACGAATTCACGAACGAATTCACGAACGAATTTACGAACGAATTCACGAACGAATTCACGAACGAATTCACGAACGAATTCACGAACGAATTCACGAACGAATTCACGAACGAATTCACGAACGAATTCACGAACGAATTCACGAACGAATTCACGAACGAATTCACGAACGAATTTACGAACGAATTCACGAACGAATTCACGAACGAATTCACGAACGAATTCACGAACGAATTCACGAACGAATTTACGAACGAACGAATTCACGAACGAATTCACGAACGAATTCACGAACGAATTCACGAACGAATTCACGAACGAACGAATTCATGAACGAATTCACGAACAAATTCACGAACGAACGAATTCACGAACGAATTCACGAACGAATTCACGAACGAATTCACGAACGAATTTACGAACGAATTCACGAACGAATTCACGAACGAATTCACAAACGAATTCACGAACGAATTCACGAACGAATTCACGAACGAATTCACGAACGAATTCACGAACTAATTTACGAACGAATTCACGAACGAATTCACGAACGAATTCACGAACGAACGAATTCACGAACGAATTTACGAACGAACGAATTCACGAACGAATTCACGAACGAATTCACGAACGAATTCACGAACGAATTCGAACGAACGAATTTACGAACGAATTCACGAACGAATTCACGAACGAATTCACGAACGAATTCACGAACGAATTCACGAACGAATTCACGAACGAATTCACGAACGAATTTACGAACGAATTCACGAACGAATTCACGAACGAATTCACGAACGAATTCACGAACGAATTCACGAACGAATTCACGAACGAATTCACGAACGAATTCACGAACGAACGAATTCACGAACGAATTCACGAACGAATTCACGAACGAATTCACGAACGAATTTACGAACGAACGAATTCACGAACGAATTCACGAACGAATTCACGAACGAATTCACGAACGAATTCACGAACGAATTCACGAACGAATTTACGAACGAATTCACGAACGAATTCACGAACGAATTCACGAACGAATTCACGAACGAATTCACGAACGAATTCACGAACGAATTCACGAACGAATTCACGAACGAATTCACGAACGAATTTACGAACGAATTCACGAACGAATTCACGAACGAATACGAACGAATTCACGAACGAATTCACGAACGAATTCACGAACGAATTCACGAACGAATTCACGAACGAATTTACGAACGAACGAATTCACGAACGAATTCACGAACGAATTCACGAACGAATTCACGAACGAATTCACGAACGAATTCACGAACGAACGAATTTACGAACGAATTCACGAACGAATTCACGAACGAATTCACGAACGAATTCACGAACGAATTCACGAACGAATTCACGAACGAACGAATTCACGAACGAATTTACGAACGAATTCACGAACGAATTCACGAACGAACGAATTCACGAACGAACGAATTCACGAACGAACGAACGAACGAACGAACGAACGAACGAAATAAGGTTATTAAAGATTTTATTGTATACTGCTATTTATAACTGATAAGCCCCTAGGGCCGCACCATAAAAGGCCAAGCGGTCATGATTTAAATAATCTTTGTGGAGGACCAGTAGATGATGTTTCATACAATATAACAACGTTCTGGGCAATATTACTCCAGAGAAGAAGATTATAAAAGATTTCTTTCATACACCTATGAAAAACTGATAAGCTCATTGGGCGTTAACATTGTAGGCCCGGTGGTCATGAATTGAACAAACTTGATAGAGGAACAGTAGATGGTGCTACATACCAAATAGCAAAGCTCTTGGCAATATGGCCCTAGAAATTTCTTAAGACTTTATTGCATAAGTCTATGTAAAACTGATAAGCTCCAAAGACCATTTTAAACCCCGTGGTCATTACATGAACAAATTTGGCGCATGATCAGAAAGTGATGTTACATACCAAATATCAAAGCTTTAGGCTATTGGCTCCAGAAAAGAAGATTTTTTAATATTTTCCGATATAAAGAGGCTATGCTAAACTGATAAGCCGAAAGGGCATGGCCATTTAAGGCCGAAAGGTCATCATCTTATCCAGATTTAAAGAGAACCAATACATGATGCTACATACCAAATATCAAAACTCTAGGTCAAATAGATCTTAATGAGATTTTTTAACCTTTTTGTATATGATTAAGGCAATGTAAAACTGAAAAGCCCCTAGGGCGGAGCCATTTTTGTCCCAGCAGTCATAATTTGAACAAACTTGAAAGAGAACCAGTAGATGATGGTACACACTGAATATCAAAGCTTTAGATATTATGATTCCAGTGAAGATTTTTAAATATTTTCCTATAAGCCCCTAGGACGGGGCCATTTAAAGCCCAAAGGTCGTCATCTTATCAAGATTTGAAGAGGACCAATATATGATGCTACATACTAAAAATCAAACTCTATGTCAAGTGGATCTTAAGAAAACGAAGATGTTTAAACCGTTTTCTACATAATCAAGGCAATGCAAAACTGATAAGTCCCTAGAGCGGGGCCATTTTTGGCCCAGCGATCATGATGTGAAACAACTTGGTAGAAGACCAGTATATGATGCTACATACTAAATATCAAAGCTCTATGTCGTATAGATCAAGAGGAGAACATTTCTAAAGATTTTCTCATACAGGCTATACTTTATTGATAAGCCAATTTTCAAAGTCCCATAACTCTATAAAGCCCCAACGGAACTTTGCAATTTTTCGTCTGCTTTTGCCCTATAGGTAGAGGTACAAGAAAAACATAAGCTTCCCCCTGGGGGGACCAAACGTGTTCTCGGCTCAAGGCCTATTGTGCATTAGATCCACGTGCATTTTCTCACGTACATAATGTAAACTAAAACAGTTCATTAATATTATCACCTTTCTTATACAGTAATCTTTGTATCAAATATATACCGATAATTTGACTGGGCAATGAAAAAAACCTTCGGCGCCCCTTTGATCGATACGGAATTCCCTGTTATGTGTGTTACGTCAAACGTCAACATGACAGACTAAATAGTTCACAGTAAAGAATACCAAACAAGACACCTTTGTACTTCAATTTGAAATTGTTTCAGCGATAATGTCTCGATGTAGGAAACAAAATAAGCAAATAAGCAATGAAATATCTGTTATTAATTATACTTAGATAGAAAAGGGATTAAACGCTGAAGATGAATTGACTGATCGAACATATCAATGCGCCAAAACAATGTTGATTTTAAATGGACGCCATTTTCCTCTCGCCTCGCCGCTTCAAATTTTTAACTTCGAGCAATGTGTCCGTTGGAAGACAATTCAATACTATCGCAACTTAGTACAGGACTTGTCGTGTGTAAGAAGCGTTTAATAACTGAAATGGGCCAACAACCTTCGCCAGTGATTATGAATTTGGGATGGAGATTGAGCGCCAAGCTGAAACGTTGAGGTTCGTCGCCGTGTAAATTCACCCTCCAACGATTCATGATCATATACGGTGTATTTGGAACAGTGAGAAAAGTAAACTCATAACTGCACAGACATGAGACAGCCGAAACAGACATGCAATATTACCCAAGTTATTCATTTATAAGGTGAGAAATTTATCTACAGTCGCTATTTACCGTTACGAACCCTAGACGTTTCGCCCTAAGTTGTATTCGACATGAGATAGAACCCTAGACGTTTCGCCCTAATTTGTATTCGACATGAGATATCGTTTGTCAACCAATGTGTTACTTGTATTCTTCAAAATTACTACTTCTCATAGTTTTTCTCTGATAATGCTTGCTTGGATTGTTTCATATTGTTTCTCCTTATACACAATTAGCCATTTCTATGTGTTTTTGCTTGGAAAAAAACATCGGACTTTTTGCAAAAAAAAAATGAATCACATGAGGTTTTAATTGTAGTATACTAACAGCATTCCTTTTGATGACAAAACCGGCGATTAGAGTAAATTCTACTTCTCTTGATTTCGTAACACGGTACACGGCGTACATAAATTCCGATTTTGCTAGGGGGTCGAATTGAGACAAATGGTCGAAATCAAAGGAATCAAGGATGCATAGCATGTTAAAACAGTCATTGTTGGAATTTGTTATTTTTAAAGAAGGATATTTGGTAGATATTATTTTGACAAATGGATGAATTGCTCATTTTGGGCAATGTATCATTTTGTTACAGAAGTTTATCACGTTCTCTGTAGTGGATGTTTTAAAATATGGAATTATTGGGTAAGACAATTAAGAAACTTCATAATCTTGTCTAATGATTATTTTAGATTAGATTGATTGAATTTATTTCTAAGTTAAATCAAGCACATTTGAGGTTTTGAATTAATTTAAAACCCTTTGCAAGGATATGCTCACTAATATTGTGACTTGAAGAAAGAAAAGTTCCCAACTACTCTTATTTAAGTTGTGATTAGTGTTTATCAGTCTGTCAGTTGATCATGAAAGGACTTTTTTATTCAACTCTTATAAAATAGAAACTTACCAATCAAAAAAAGAAATTCCTGCTGTTAAGTTCAACTTGAACTATTGTATAACTCTGGCATTGTAAAACTATGTAATATTCAATACATATATTTTAGAGAAGATGTTTTGTCTTAACAGTAACAGCATAAGATTTATTCTCAATCAATTTTGTGAAAAAAAAAATGTCCTGAAAACTAAGCACAACAATATGAGAATGAGCAACCATTGAGGGGGTTTTACTAAACAAATGCTTTTACAATGATGTCATTGCACATCTTGATTATCACAAGTGTCAAACAATACATGAAAAAAAGGTTTGGATTCAGGATGCCTTGTTTGGGGAAATTTCCGCAAATTTCAATCAAAGCGATTTCAATGGCATTTCAGAACGTTGTATTTGACCTGATATTGTTTATAGATAAACGTTATACATTATGACTTATGACGTCATTGCTCGAGAAAAATTGGGGTGTCCAATGGGGAAAAAAGTGAAACAGTGAAAATATCCTGTGATAATCCACTGGTATTACAGGGTAATCCACCGAAAAGTATATAATAAATATATATATATATAAATATATATATATCAATGGGAAAAGGAAATTTACCTGGTTTGGTGGTAACATTCAGTGTCATCGTTCTAGAGCTGTCTCCCAGTTCATTGCTTGCAAACATATACACATTGTATAATGTACTGGGCTCCAACCCGGTTAGGGTCAGTGTTGAACTAGAAACAACAATGTGGCTCCATGTTGAATCTGATGCTTTTTTATATAGGATGTTAAATACTTGTCGAATTCCTCCATTAAACCCGGGATTCCATTTTAGAACAGCTGTTGTCGGTGTTATTTCTTCCTCTAGATTAACAAAGAGTTCTGGCACTTGGGGTTTATCTGAAAAATTAAAGAGTTTTTACGCAGTTGTGCCTTTTAAGTTGTAATGCTTGGTGGTTTCATGTTTTTGCAACAGGGCGCTTGGAGTTGTAATAGTTGTAACATGGCTATGGTTTTCATAAAACTATTGTCAATGTTTTAACGTTTACACTACAACTATTGTTCCCACGATATGTGACACTGTGTTCGTTAATTTATGCCAGATGAGAAGATACAATACTTAGTTGCCGACACGTAGAAAGGATCAGCTTTAATTACTAACACATGTGGCCAGTTCTTGATCATAGACTATGTGCACTAAAGATATTAACCAGCATTAACCGAAGTCAAACAAACAGAATGCTAGAGTAATTAATCAATTCAGCCCTGTACTTGTTTTATAAAAGATTTCAAAAATTTCCCATTGGTCTATTAATAGCAATATCATAAACTAGGGACATTTAAATAGACGTCTATTTGTAAATTTCACTATTTCTTAAAGAGTACTAGATAGCGAGTTTTGAATATAAAATGTGTTTAGATTTACTTACCTTGTGCACTAATGAAGAAATATTGAACATATGCATCCATTGTATTATTGTACTTAATCATAAGTTTGTATTGTCCAAAGTCGCCCTCTTGTATATTCTTAAGTGTCAAGCTCGACTCCAAACTGGAGTCACTGAGGTTCACTATCGATCCATTGAAACGGGTATTGTTTTGTTCCTTGTGTACCCTTGTCCATTGAAATAGTTCTGAGGCAGGTAATGGATATGAAATCACTGTAAGGTTCAAAGTAACATCATCCCCTACACCTATGAAGTATGTAATATTCTGCACTGTTTCATGTAGTGGGCGTGCTGTACCTAAAACAAACCAAAAACAACAGGTGTTTGATTATTATCTGACATTTAAAAAAAATAGACACAAAGCTTTGCTAATTATACTAATCAATAACAATAAAAACGCATAATATCACCTTCAAGAAGAGAAAGTAAGGAAATACTTCGAATGAGGCTATGTTGATAAACTTACATTCAACAAGTAGTTTGACTGCCTTGGACACGTGTCTTACTGTAACGTTATTTCCCCCAAAACATGTGTACACGCCAGAATCCCAACACGTTGCATTTGATAGTGAATACAGTAAATGATCGGAATATTGCTCTTCCTGCAAAGTCCTGGATCCACTGTGTGTTTTGGAGTACAGCGAAATTGCAGAAAGGGGGTTACTTGAAACATTGCACATAAACCGGACATCGGCTGTATTCTGGTTGACAACCATTTCTTCTGCTGTGCCACTGATTGTTAGAGATGAAATGGACGTTGTGTCTGAAAGAAAAAACACATAATTTTAACATTTAAGGTTTTTCCAAAGCTTCGAAATAGATGCACCATTGCATCACGAGTTTGCAATGGTCATCACGATAGCTACATATAATTATTTAAAATAACAAGCATACTAGCGTTCAGAAAAACTGCAAAACTGGGTAAAATGAGTTATGAATTATGAAAGAATATGTTAAAACATAGCGAAACACCATACAACCACGAAACAATTTACGCCTGCACTATTTATTATCGATGTTTCAAAGTGTCATTTTCACAAATTGTTTTCCCCACAATTTGACTCCATTGTTCACATTCCAGTGACGTACATGTATGACGTAGCATTTAGCGCTCGAATAAAGGAATGGCAGGTACCTGGTTTGAAATGTCATGTGATACACATGAAACTATGTTATTTATCCAACAACAACAACATGAACAACGCGAATATTCAAAAATGAGAATTTCTAGGATCTCTTTGGTTCCCATTGTTTCTCAGCTGACGTTGTTTTATCGCTTATTGTAAACAAACCTTAAACAATATTCACTTTTTTAAAAGAATCATAAGAACGTGTTTACGTCTTAGTTCCTCTGTAAAGGGGAATTTAAAGTACTTTTAAGTTAATTGTCAATTATTCTAGAACTTACACGGTTTGAGTTTACATAAGGGACAGTATGGCTTCAAGGTACTATACTTCAGTGCATTTTAATGTAACAGTACAACTGTTTCTCAGTTTACAGAAATCATTACTTGACTTCCAAATGAATGGCGATAACGTTTTATTTGTGCGATACATATGAACACTCAATTGCGCAAAGTTTGTAAGTGTATCACTTTCAGCTATAACGTGATAATCATATATCATGTATAAGTAATTTAAACGGATTGCTGAATGCTTGTTCATTGATCAATTCGATAGCACTCCTAAATGTCATGCATGCATGTTGTACGGTTATTGTTTCAGCAAATATTGAAAAATTGATGGTAAAGGCTAAGTGACATTATAACTGCCATTGTCTTGCGTTACAAAGTCATGAAAACAACATTTCTTCATAACGGCTCACCTAAGATACTGCTGTACTAAGACAGGAGTTTCTCCTTTGGTAGGACACTTCAAAGTCCAAACATAGGAATGGTATTGTACTGTGTACTGGTGAAATAAATTCAATCAGTCCACAAAATGTATTGAAAGTATTAACAACCCAAACCGTGTTTATATCTTAGGTTTTATCCGGTAGAATCTCAATAACCGTTGACAAGTTATGTCATTCACCTGTTGATTCGATCAAATATCTCTAGGCTCAGCAAGAGAGCCCTGTCAATGCTTGTTAATACCTGTACTTTACTTACAGAAGACGTTCAAATGAAATATCTTGAAGTCTGTGCCTTTCACCATTTCTTTATCTGTTGGATTCATAATATTCTCGGTAACACACTTAAATGAACCCTGATGGTTTCTTGATACGTTTGCAATTGTAAGAGGCACATTAACATTTCCAATTGGGATCTCGTTGCCAGCTTGATCTAATGAGAACCACATTATCTTCCCGGGTGGATTACCGGGACGCAAGAATTCACAGTTCTGTGAAAACAACGATCCTTCCATCACACTCTGATTTGGTATGGCTTTTAACTTTGGTGGAACTGAAAGCAAAGTAAGTTTAAAACGTACATTTGTAAGAAAGTTGGTCTATAAATAAGTAATCCTTTGTTCACGGTTTTATCAAGAAGCATTTGGATATTGATTTTATCCCACAAGAGTTAACTAATACCAATTCCAAACAACTTAAT
This sequence comes from Cerastoderma edule, assembly GCA_947846245.1. Classification (NCBI taxonomy): domain Eukaryota; kingdom Metazoa; phylum Mollusca; class Bivalvia; order Cardiida; family Cardiidae; genus Cerastoderma; species Cerastoderma edule. The sequence goes on along the minus strand of OX401420.1, from coordinate 768,658 downwards.
GTTAAATAAGGATTATAAAAGTATTTAGGTATTTATGGTACGATTACTTACATAAAATGTCCAAGCTAAGAGTCTTTTGGTCAGTTCCATTTGACGTTGTTCCATATGACGGATTAAGAATATTCCATGCTTTACATGTATAGTTGTCTGCATGCTCCGTTGTGATATTTGTAATTGTCAAATTGCGTTTGTTTTGAGACAACTGTCCATCTCGTCTAATCCACAAGTAATAGGTTGTAGTCGGTCTGCCAGGAGCTGTTTCACATACCTGTGCGAAATTCGACCCTTCTATAATACGCTGACGTCTGAAGGTATGGACAGATGGTGCATCTGGGGGAAAATGAGTCCAGTTGTTTTAAATAGAGCATGATAAAAAAGATCTGGCTCATACAGGTTTTATGTTTTGTTCATTGTCTACGGTTGGCCTGGTGAACTAGTAAATAAATGCAATATCAATCCCATACAGACAAGTGGTTCAAAAGTAAGCATGCATTAAGATAAAACAATAAAGTCAATTAAAATGTATGTGAAATCGAATATAATGAAACATATGTAATTCTGAGGAAAATTCAATCTGCAATGTAAAAAGTGTACAGCAAACATTATAATGACAATTTCTAAACGTTCATCCTATTTCTAAGTTATATTCATGGGTAAAGTATTGTTTTAAATCATTTAATCATGTTGTGCTTACTATGAATAACATGTTTCAATAACATAACAAATCAATAGCATAAAGCAATCTTATTCCATTCCGTTACACTTACCTGATTTTGTTTACAAAATAGGATTATCTCCCTTTATCAAGCGTTCAATCCGTCGAAGCGTCTTACTGACCTTGATCAGTCATGCGCATTAGCATATACATGCTTACAACCTCAGTTTATTTCCTAGCGAGAAAGTGTTCAGACGTATATATATTTTCTCTGTGAAATAATATGGCAGAAGCGGCGCTTCATGTAACGGACATTGAGGAGGACAGCCACGTGTCACAAGAACCTCCTCCGACAAAAAAGCGACGAACTTCCATTAAGGAAAGTGTTTCGGAACTTGACAACAAATGGCAGACCAAGTTCGACTCGCTCAACGAGAAACTTGACAGTTTAGCGGCTCTGTTTACTGCCGCGAAAACTCATAACGTTTCGGATACCGACACTTCGGGTGTGCGGAGACCGTCTCGTAACAAAGAAAACGTGCCTCCGGGGCAGCGTGACTTTGATATATTGTCTCTACAACCGGGACAACAAGAGTTAAATGTGTTTAATTCGGCCGTGTCAGAGGTGAATTACGACGACTCTAGCAACGAGGGTTCCGTTTCGGGAACCGTGAAACCTGTTGCTTGTCATTCAAGATTTGAAAGTAAATTATCTGATGACAATTTAAATAACTTTTTGGGGATGATGCAGATGGTGAACACAGTGAAACTGACGTGGGCCTAGTCCTTGATGATAGTCAAGTTTCAGTTCTATCCAGTTCTTGGCGTTCTTCACAGCCAGGTAATTTGACTGCATACAAGGAAGAATATCGTTCGAATTTTCCTATTAGTAAAAAAACAAAGGACATGTTGTCAGTGCTCAGTTTGGATCCACTTGTTGAACAGTTACTTATAAACAAATATGGATCAAAGGCTGCATGTGCTTCTAACAAGAGCCTGTCTCTGCACAGTAATCCCTTGAAAGCAGTAGAGAAGTTAGCATATCAAGGACAATTGGCCTCTAGGTATGGTATTATTTGTACAGCTTACCTTCAGCAAGCTTTGGCTACACTTTTGGAACAACTTAAAGTCCCAGATCCTAACATTGAAAATGCAGTACAGACTGTTAAGGATATTTTCGCTATATCGACCAAGTCTTTGGATCAAATTTCACGTGCGGGCGCATACCATCATTTGATAAGACGCAAGGCCGCAGCTGAGGATACAGGGTTGAGCGACATAAAGGACCTCAAAACTCAAGTTATGTCACTGCCCCTTACATGTAAAGGTGTTTTTGGCTCTGAGCTAGAAACAAAATTAAAGGACAGAGCTGAGAGGAGTAAACAGCTCAAGGAATTATTGCCAGAAATGGACAAATCCAAATATCAGAAAAAGCCTGCTGCAACTGCGTCATATAATCAGCAGTTCTCTTCTGATAAGGCTAAGCCAAAGTATTCCAATACACCTAGGAACCAGAACTCTAAAACCTTCCTATTCTTCTTATGGGAATAGACCACAGCAACAGGCCTCTACTTCCGATAATAAATCTTTTGGAAATTTTCGGATCCCAAAGAAACAAAACCAAAGAAAATGACAGGTAAGTGTCAACAAAGAGTTTCCGGGTATTCCTGTGGGAGGACGTCTGAAATATTTTTATCACAATTGGGAAAAAATAACAGACGATCAATGAGTCTTGAACATTATAAAGAACGGTTATTATTTCGACTTCACAAGGAATCCTTCTTTCATGGGAATAAAAGCAACAAATGTCTCTGCAGAAAGCAAAATTATTCTAGAAACAGAAATTTCAGATTTGCTTCAAAAAGATGCTATAGAAATTGTGCCACGAAACAAAAGTCTGGCAGGTTTCTACAGCACATTTTTCCTAGTCCAGAAGAAAAATGGGAAAATGAGACCTGTGATAAATTTGCGTCCTCTAAACAGGTATATCCGGCAAGAACATTTCAAAATGGAAACACTATCATCTGTTCTAAATCTAGTTCAGATAGGAGATTGGGCAATTACTCTAGATCTGAAGGATCTGAAGGGCTCAGACTAGCTTGTTACTTGGACGATTGGTTTCTATTGAATCAAGTTGTACAAGCACTTCTTGCAGATCGAGAGAAAATGTTAAATCTCCTATCCAATCTAGGCTTTCTAGTAAATCAAGAAAAGTCAAATTTAGTACCTACCCAGAACATAATATATATAGGGGCATACTTCTATCTAGACAAAGGTCTTGTGACTCCAACTCCAGACAGAATACTCAAATTTCAAACTGCTGTTCAAAAAATACAGTCTCAGAGAGTAACGGCGCAAGATTTTCTACATCTTTTGGGCCTTTGTGCTTCAGTGATTCAATTGGTCCCACATGCTCGACTTCATATGCGACCTATACAAATCCACATGTTGTCTTTCTGGAAACCATCGTCTCACGATCTGACCGCAGTGATTCCTGTAACAGGACATCTACGATCTCATCTGAAATGGTGGTTACATACAGCTCACATTACACAGGGCAGGTCATTGCAACATTGGAAGACAACTGTTGTCATGACAACAGATGCTTCAAACACAGGATTCGGAGCACATGTGAACAATCTCCTCTTTCAGGGAGTTTGGTCGAATTCAGAGAAGACTCTGCACATAAACTGTCTGGAGATGGAGGCAATAAGCAAAGCCTTCCATCACTTCCTTCATGTACTAAAAGGTCAGAGTGTATTGATCCGTTGCGACAATGTCACAGTTGTTCAATACATCAACAAGCAGGGAGGCACTCGATCAATTCAACTGTGCTACCGTGCTTGGCAACTGTGGAATTTCGCAATAGAGAACAAAATTCAATTGAAAGCAGCTCATCTAGCTGGGAAGTTGAATGTGTTGGCGGATCAACTATCGCGAGTAAAAATCCGAGCAACAGAATGGTCATTGAACAATCAAGTAGTTCAGAAAATATTTCTTCAATGGGGACATCCATTAATAGACCTGTTTGCATCTTCAGAAAATTACAAGACAGAAATCTTTTGCTCATGGGTGAACCACCCATCGACTTATGCAGTGGACTCTCTGTCGATACCTTGGGAGAACATGTTCGGGTATGCTTATCCACCAATATGTCTGATACCCAGAGTGTTACACCATTTGTTTCAGTACAATTGCCAATTAATTCTAATTGCACCTCATTGGCCGAGAAGACAGTGGTATCCGACTCTTCTTCGGTATCTGATAGCGTGTCCACTGAAACTGCCCAAAATAAACAATCTTCTTGTGCAGCCAAAGACAGAGATTCGTCATCCCAATGCAGAAATATGCAGTCTGACTGCATGGTTGCTATCAACCGATCCTTTAAAACAAAAGGATTTTCTAGAGACACTAGACGGTTACTCAGTGCTTCCTGGAGACGAGGTACACAGAAAGATTATTCCAGCAAATTCAGAAAATATGATAGCTGGTGCAATTCAAAACAAATTGATCCCTATACAGCTCCTTTGAATACAATAGCTGATTTTTTGACTCATCTATATAAGTCAGGGTTACAGTACAGAACAATAGCAGGATTATAGATCCATGTTGTCTTCTGTATTACCACCAATTAATAATGTACCAGTGGGCCAGCATCCCTACATTATTAGACTGTTAAAAGGGGTGTTTAATTCTAGACCACCTAGAGTTAAATTAACCCTAGAATGGGATTTGTTATTAGTATTACGGAAATTGGAAAAGTCTCCTTTTGAACCAATGCTAAAAGTTCCTTTGAAATATGTTGCATGGAAAACAGTGTTTCTTATAGCAATTACTACTTTCAGACGCTGTAGTGATCTACAAAGTTTGCGGCTGGGTGATGGTTGTGTAAATATACAGAAACGAGGTATTACTTTTGTTAGACAAGGACTGTCTAAGCAGGATCGGCCAAAACACTTTGGCTCAAAGATATTTATTCCATCCTTTGAAAAGAATAAACTACTAGACCCTAAGCGGGCATTATGTATGTATTTGAAACGAACAGAACCCTTTAGAGAGAAAAATGGAAAAGATGAAACCAAGCTTTTTCTCACGGTGATCAAACCACATAAACCTGTTTCAACAAACACTCTATCTTCATGGATTGTTAATACAATACGTTTTGCCTATCAAGATGAAGAAAAACAAGTTAAAGCTCATTCAACTAGAGCCATTGGTCCTTCATGGGCTTTATTCAATGGTGCTTCTTTAAAGTCCATCATGGATTCAGCAGACTGGACTAGAGAATCAACATTTACAAAATTCTACTTGAGAACAATTGAATCAAAGACATGTTTAGACATAAACGACCAAGGATAGTCATTTCCAGGCGGATTCGAATCAGAAGCGTTTTTATTGGTTAAACTACAAAGTAGTAATAATTCAGTGTTGTATATAGAAGAAACTGTTTCTGATAGACTATATGCTTTTACATTGTGGGATGTACAGTAATGGTATTCCTGTGGGATGTACAGCATATGGTTATTGAGGGTTGTACAGAATAGATTTCATTGTATATAGTGAAACAAGTTACAAGAGTGATGTGTATAGATTTATGGGAACAGAGAAGACAATAGAAGTCTCACCCACCTCCTAAGGTAAGGAGCTTTGTAATCTATATAATCCTATTTTGTAAACAAAATCAGGTAAGTGTAACGGAATGGAATAAAATTTAAAAATTTGGTTACAAGTTATAATTTTATGAATGTAGTTACACTTACCTGATGGGTTCCCACCCTCCTCCCCTCAGACTTCTATTCCACGATGAACACTTTTCGCCAAGGAATATACTGAGGTTGTAAGCATGTATATGCTAATGCGCATGACTGATCAAGGTCAGTAAGACGCTTCGACGGATTGAACGCTTGATAAAGGGAGATAATCCTATTTTGTAAACAAAATCAGGTAAGTGTAACTACATTCATAAAATTATAACTTGTAACCAAATTTTTAAAATTTATTTTGAAACATCGACCTCATTAGATGTTAGGAATGATAACCAAATTGGGATCTGTATTTAGGACAGTTAAGCATCGTTCATAACAAGCATAAAGGATAAGAACAAAAGATATTAAAAGAAGGTTTTTGTCCATTCATCAGAGGACAAATTTGGTTAAATCAACCAGCAGACATGAGCCTCCGATCATTGATATTGTTTTGTATTCGATTGTTTAGTTATATTTGTCACAATGCTTAATCATTTCTGGGTTATGGTCGTGATGTGCCAATGAATATTTCAAAGTTATATCGATGCTATTCAAACAAGAAACCAATAAGGTATTAGTCTAGTACCTTAACAACCGGAGCCCGCATGACCCCATTATGAATTCAGTGGATCACTCAAAGCGGTTTTTTAACACTTGTTTCGTAATGATCAGCTTTCCAGTTATTCTCAACTCGCGAGTTTTATGAAATAGTTGACATTTGAAGTATTAATAAAGACACAACAAAAATTTTTCCTTGTAATAACACTAGACACATGTGTTTGTTGTTGTTTTCGAAATTAGTCCAGGGTTGCAATGATTATAAGAATCGACACTAACAGTGTGAATTTACTTTGTATTAAGGACGTTTTTCACACCTTACATCAGATCGGTCGCCTTTAGACAATATTTTCAAGTGCATTTTTCGAAACTTTGAAACATCACCTTTGAAATAGGAATAAGCATAGAGCATAGAGTAGAGTTTAGCATACATATGACACTGACAATACCTTATTAGATGATCTAGGCATAAAGCCAATAATACACAAATTAACAATTCATTTTGTACATAACTTACATACACTCATATAGTTCTACAAGTGACGCTTTCTCGAGTACAAGGAATAACGACATAATATTTCTGTCAATATAGATGATTTTTTTTAATGATGTAAGTAGAGACACATACTTACATATTAATTCTATATTAACCGTTAACTCAGTCTCTCCTACGAGAGTTGATCCATTGTACAATCTCATTTCATTCGATGCTGAACATCTGAAACTTTGGTCGAGGCCGATATTGTTTATAGATAGTACCCCGTCGTGCGATGTTTTGTTCCATCTGTAGGTAGATGCTGGGTCGGATTTTGCGGAACAAGTCAGGGTAAAACTCTGACCTCTGATAACCGAAATAGAACCCGATGTGTCGATTACTTGACTTCCATTGAATCTGATACCTAGTTCTTCTGGTGGATCTGTGCAAAAATAAAGCACATCTGTCTAGGTGTTTGTCTCTGATTCATAGATGTTTGACGATTGACATTAATGTCTTGAAATAGTATCCTCCTCTATGCCTTTTGAAAACATGTTTTTTGTATTCAAGAATCATTGTCATCAATTAAGTAAAATGTATTTGGGACACTTCATATTCGTGGAAGTTAATATATTCCATTGGTTAATGGTTAACCCTGGGTTACCGTTTTCAGATGGCGAACTTTAACCCGTGTTAACACGTTTGCTTAGATGTATGTCGACGTGTCAGATGGACTCTTATTGACGTCTTAGAAAAAGCTGTTTATACAACTATTCGAAGGTTGAATCTATGTCGTTTCCAATGTTTTTGTCAGAGTTTATTCCAGTCTTTAACAATCTTTAAAAATTGCATCATACCAAATAAAAACTCGTGCCATCTTTATAGGGTGATCTATAGAAAATAAGAGCTGCGTTGACAAATTTAAACGGTCAAGAATTAAGCAAAAGAAATCGCTAGCCATCTTCAGGAGTTTTGTCTGAGTTTGAGGAGTGGGAGGGGGGCTTGCACTCTAATACTTTCGTATTGTGTTTCCTTTCCTTAAAGCCATACTTGTGCTCAATTACGCTTAAGTTGTAAAAGTTCTAAACTAATTAAACGTTAACTTAAAAGTACTTTACATTCCCTTTTACAGATGAATTGAGACTGTAACACGTTCACATGATGCTTTTAAAAGAGTGAATACTATAATGTTTGTTTACAATTAGCGATAAAACAAGGTCAGCTAAGAAACGTTTGAAACCAATAAAACACAAGAAATTCTCCATTTTGAATGTTCACGCTGTTAATATTGGGATACATGGCAGTGGTTTGTGTGTTTCATGTGATTTTTCCAACCAAGTATTCGGTACTTATCAATCCGAGCACTCCTTGCTATCTTTGATGTTACTCGAATGTAAACTATGAAGTTAAATTGGTGGGCACCAAATTTGTGAAAATAGCACTTTGAAAAATAGATCATAAATAGTGCAGGTGTTATATTGTCATGATCCTGTGGTTTTTCACTGTGTTTCAACAAATTCTATCATAATTTATAACTCATATTACCCAGTTTTGAAGTTTTTCTGAGCGCTAGTATGCTTATAAATATCGAACACTTAAGTAATAGCTAACGCTCATACTGTACATCAATTGAAAATTTAAAGGTTGCTTGTAAACTAATAGATTTGTTATTCGTATCGTTATTCATATGCTAACATTTATTTGGTTTAAAACGAGATCGTGGTATTCAATGTCAAAGCCACAACGAACGAGACAGATCATTTAAAAGACCATGTACAAACCTTGAAAACGATGTATGTATGTGAATACAGATATCATGATTAGAACTTACACACAATGTGAACATCGACTCTGGACGAATTACTGCCTTGTGCACCATTACCGCCACATGTTTGGTTCATGTAGTTTGTAACTGTGCATGTATACGTTCTCGTAAATGGCGACGATGTGTCGATTATCTCAAGTAGGCTGTCTACACTTCCTTCTGCCGGCTCCCAAATGTATGATAATGTATTCGGCTTTGCGGAGCTTGAACATCTGATAGTCACAACTGTATCTTTTAACACGTTAGCGGTGAGGTCTGTGACATCCGTATCGACTATTTTTAGAACTGGTATTTCGGGAGGATCTATAATAGTATATATAGAATAATGGTATACAAGCAGAATCCAAATGTAATAGAATAGTTCTGAGTAAACAGCAACATGTCAAAAACAAATCAACAAAACTAACACTTTTCAGTTGTCGTAGCTCGTATGGCAATAACAAAATTGAGCACAAACTATTACCCTTATTACAAAAGAAAAAAATCGACCAAAAATTATTATCAAGCAAATCAAGTATAATAGTCTGTCCAGAATTATGGTGACACTATTGTCCGACAACCTTTATTAACTAGTATCTGCTTCTAATTAAAAGCAGTATACCTATACCCATTTTCTTAGGCTTAAAGACAGGCATCGTTTCCGAAGACTTACAGTGATAGATTTGTTGGTTTGATCCTCTACATGGGGTCAGTTGACAAATTGCAAGAACGATTGGTGACGTAAAATATTTAAAAATGTCAGCATCTATTGCATGCAGGTTTGTCACGTCGCATTCATCCTTCAAGTAACATGTCAATTTGATATAATTAATTTCGTGTTAATTAAGTTATTCAAACGTTGACTATCAATATAGTGTAATCATGAAAGTCATAGAAAATGTTACCAGGAGGTATACATACATATGATGTCCAGATAAAACAATTTAGTATCCGTGCCGACACTGTTCTCCACACGACATGTATATGTTCCACTACTAGACCTTTGTACTCTTGGTATTCGTAAGGTACAGTTATTACTGATCGTCCTACTGAGTGCTATCCATGTACACGTTACTGTTGAAGGATCTCCACTCGACAGATTACAGTTTATAGACAAGTCAGAGTTTTCAATAGCACTGCAGTTCTTTAATGGTTTTATTGTGGGAGGTTCTGGAAAAAAGAAGAATGCAGTTTTTCCTTATATACCGGCCATAAAGAAGTTCTTGCAAAAATGACAAAAAAATTGGAACCCACCTTTTATCATGCATGTTTTTAAAGCAAGAAAATTGCGAATAGAAGAACCGCAGAGGGCTAAAAGATACTCACTCCCGATCAGCAGCTTTTGTATAAACAGTTTAACCCATGGTTAAAACTTACCATGGGTTAAATTCCTGGTTAAAACGTGGTAAGCGTTTGTATAAAACTCGCAGGTAACTTTAACCGCGAATTAACCCAGGTAAAAGTAACCAACCTCTAGGACCAAGGTAAGTTGTTTAACCAGAAAAGTTACCGCTTTAAATATGGCCGCCATCTTGTAAATTCGGCCCCGCTTCAAACGAATTTTTGACGAAATGACCGCCAACTGACCAGCTATGGGGAAACAAAATTACGGAAACCCTCCAGATTTTCATCGAGAAGCTTGTAGGGTAAACGAGACATGTGAGACCATTGTTTATTGTTTAAATCAACGAAATTTGTTTGTCGAAAAACTAACGAGACATGACCACTGTTTGGCATGTAGACATCAACAAAAGATCTTGTATAATGGGGCATATTAAGCACCCTGCATTAACAGTAACAACTTCATTTGCGTTGTCTCTTAAGTTTAAAGTTCTACTTTCACTTTTGATAAAAGCTATTCGATTATCAATCCGGTACATTGTATTGGGTGGGATTATCCACTACCTTTCGAGGACTTCCTGCTGAAAACGAAACAATAACAAACAAAAACATTTCTTCGTAACGCCGTTCATGTACAATCATGTGAAGGTAGGGAGTTGTAGTTCAGTTCTAATTTAGAAAAAAGCACATATCAGTGTTTTTATTGCCATTAAAACCAGTTTCCCCATGGGATTTTGAGGAATGTCGAAATTCAAAGCACACCAAGAAAACAAAATTATGAGATTATGCAAAGTCACATTGTGTTTGTTTTAGATTGACATAGTGGCAAAGAATTTGAGTTTTGTTGTGAGTTATGGTTATTAACAGATGGAGAAACACCAAAATCTTAACTTCCCTCAAGGAAGAACCACCTCCACGTATGTCAGTCAAGAAATAATATGATTGAAAATCCATATGCCTTCATTGATCTTAACCCAGACAGAGAGGACAGGGATCTTAGTAACATATCATTTTCATAAAAGGAGAAATTGGTCTTGAAGGAAAGACCTTTAAATAACATTTCAAAGATCCAGTATGGCAGAGTTATCACTTTGTCCATTCTTTAAACATTTGTACATGTTGCCTGATTTCTGTTCTAGGATAGGAAGTGAGTCTTGCCCAAAGACACTCCACACAAATATATGCGAACATCAGGTTTTGAACCGATTGTTGAACCAGTTGTCCAATTTCAAGTCCATGACACTAACTATTACTCACCAGCAGTTTATTAGGTCTTCTGATGGTAAATTAAAGTGCTTTCATATTAAGGAATGAGTTAACAGTATTAACCCTCTTCCTCAATTTGGATTTTGAGTTATGCCAAAAATGATCACATCAAGACACATCAAGTATGAGAAATGCCCTTTGACTATGAAATTGGGAATTAAATGTAACACCAAAGCAGCTCATGCTGAGCAATTTCACTTATTGTCACAATGGTTTCTTTTGTCTTCTGCTTCAAGTGCATTTAAAGGTAAAATAATAAAAGGAAGGGTTTAATCTTATATGAGTATATCTGACATCAATAACTTTAGGTATTCCACTTTTGAAATTAAAATATATATTTGCTTTTTTATGAATTGATGTTTGTAATTTATATGGCAGACAATTTCCTCCAAAGCTTATATAGTAGATCAAAGACATAGTATTTACCTGTTTTTTTGTTTGTTTCATCACATGTTACATATGTTTAAGATAGATCACATGACTGATGGAAAAAGGTTTCTTATTTTCAGACTGACAAAAGTGTTATATCTGGAGATAGTTGGTACACATGCAGACCATTCCTTTATATCCAATACTCAAATCCAGGTAAGGCTGATTCTATGAATTTGTCATAAGTTCTTGTGAAACTCAGATAAGCTGTAATATAACTGAAAAAATGTTGACACAGCAATAAACACTAAACTATACTGTGCAGTTAAAACATTGAGAATAAAACAGTAATTAACTGTATTGATTATCATATTTGTTATAGGTCCTTTTATACAAAACATAACTTTCCACTGTATACATGAAACTAAATGACAGACTTGACAAAATTCCAAATCTAGATGATATCACATGAGGAATAGGTAAAATAAAGTCTCTTAAATGATAACACCTCAAATAAGATTATACTACATGACTCCTGCTTACTTTTGTTATACCAAATATAACTAACAATTGAAAATATGGCATGTTTTCATGATGAAATTTTAATTTTTATACTATGTTTGAAAGTTTTAAACTTAATTTTCAATGAACATGCTTCTTTTTTTTCAGATGCAGCACAAGATACAGTGTCCAGAAGATTACAAAGACCTACATTTATCAAATTTGCTTGTACAATATAATTCATGATAAATTTTACAGAAATGATTTGTGTTTAGCATGGTTTATTTTTTTATATGGACTTGACATTGTGTCAATATTTCTGAAATGTTGTGATGTCCAGTACACTTGAAGGAAGAAATACCCCAAACTTGAATGCCCATAAAGTTTGGACAAGCAAGATAGAATCATCCACATTCTTCTTGTCAGTCAGAAGATTATCTCATGAAGATCCAAATGCAGTCATCTGGGATTTGAACCCATGCTGAGAAGGGTCATGCAATTTCAAGTTTGTTACTCTTAAGCCACAAAGGCTCATAGCATGCATTATATTCCCTCTATTTAACACACAATGTAGTCTGGCAGGAAAAATAATATTGAAGTATGTTGTCTTCAAATATTTCATAAATGGATATTGAAATAACTTGGAAATATTGTCCACTTTAATACACTCTTAGAATAGTTTTCCATGTCTACTCTAGTTTCTGCTGTTCTAGAATATCTGTTTTCTGCAAAATCAAAAATATAAGTAGATAATAGAGTCCATTTGACATGTTTAGAGGGAGTGATACAGACAACATGGTTAAATACCAACTGACCTTATATATAAGGAGGAATCCCAGTATTTCTTGAGACTGAAGCTCATTCCTAATTAAGAAATGATCTTTGTAATGAAACTGTTTCATATGATTCCAAGCAAAGAGACCTTCAAAAGACACAATAACATTTCATCATAGAAACCATTGTCAGTCAATGAAAGAGTGAGATGTCTTAGAAATACATGTACATGTATGTTTGTTCTCATATTTGGGTATCTCCCACAATCTTTTCATGTGACAAAAAAGGAACAATAAATAATCATGATGAGCATTTATCACATTGTTAAAATGGCTATTTCCTGAAGATTCGTTTTACCCTTTTGTTGAATTGGGAAAAGAGTTGTATTTAAGGCATTATGAAGAATAATGGTATTTAAATGAACAAATCAAAGCAAAGAAAAATAGGTATAGAAAAAAATTAACAATGAAAAAGTACAACTGATTAAGTATATGGATATTTTCTTTTTCAAACTGTCTCATTGATAAAAAAATCCATATTGCCATGTATTTCTATATTACAATCATGCATATATCAAAGTTTATTTCCTATATGTACCATGACCTATAGTATACTTGAATTAATATATTAAAATACATTTACTATACCTGAGATTGACAGAGGGACTTGTGTGCTTAGTCGACATTCATGTATGGTCTGTTTCAGTAACTGAAAAGTTGAAATTATATAAAAACAACCTCAGAAAAATGGAAAGACAATTTTTTTGAGAATGCTTTCATTTACAACTTTATACTATATGCTAACCTCCTTTATCACAACTGCAGCATGAAAATATAGAAAATAGTGTGACAAATTAAGAAATCTATTTCCATGAGCTATAATGGTGTTCACTTTTGTTCCAATAGTTTCAATGCAACATCTTTTTGGCATACTAATAAAATGCAGAACTTATACTCTTTAATTGCCTTGTAAAATCCTGATTTAGTTTGAACCATTCATAAACTCCCTAATGGAGTAATAAGATATACATTGAAACTCATGGTTTTCACAGCTGTGTCAACATTGTTTTATTACCCCTTCCTGGGATGCAACTATACCAGGCTAGGACTCTGAAGTGTTTTGTTAAAGGATATTCGTACAAAACCAGTGGGCTGGAACCCAGAACCCTTGGGTAACGAGTCCATCACCTTATCCACTTACACAGGTCCCCCTATGTCTCATGAATCATCTGAACACATATATACTGTAACCAAGGACAATTTTTCACATTTAAAATCCACATTTCATACTTAGTATACCATTTGACATACATTGTACATGTATTAACATGTACAGGTGATCGTTTGTTGAAGGAAGTGTGGCGTGCGTAGAAAGACAAATTGGTTTATACCTAAATTGTTAGATAGCTTCCACAATGATTACGTGGAGCTTAGCTACCTTACGTAGCTAACACACTAATTCCTTATAGTTTTCTGTTGCAATTTTCTTTTTCCCATTCACAATTTGACGACGAGCATGTTTTGACATTTGTTATTTCATCTCTTGTAGGGCTGTTTTCGATAACGTAATAAGTACAGTTGTGAACCTACACGAAGTGGAGAATGAAATATCTACGTCTGGATCATTCAGACTAAATAAACAATCAATATTTACCTTTCACCTGACAGCTTTGCGGGAAAATGACGTCACGATCATGTTGCATTTTGGGATTTTTGGTAACTTTAACCGTGGGTTAAAACATACCATTTCTGGTAAGGTTACCGTTGAGTAAAACGCGTTTATACAAACGATTTAACCATCGTGGTTACCTAACCGCGAATTTAACCGTCGGTTAATTTTAACCGAGGGTATGTTTTACCATCGTTTATACAAATGGCTGCAGAGGGGCACTCGTTGCCATATAGTCCATTTGAAAAGCCATGACTGGCTAAAATGTATGTTTTATCCAGAACGTACAAGAGCGGTTACCTCACATTTTTAAAAAGGCATTATGTGTAGCATGTTTGTAAGTGTGCCGCCATCTATTTACCGTAATTGTTAATTAATAGATATTTAAGTAGACAGCATTTGGATTTTACTCAAAGGTAGATTTCCACATGATTTTTTTTTCTTTTTTTTAATCTCAAATATTTTACAATAGCCATGAAGAATAACAGCATCAATATTGTGTTTGCACAAAGAGCCTATAAGAACATTAATAAAAACAGAACACATGGGTTTTCTAACCCATTACCAAACATATACATAAATCAAGTCCGTCATTGGAATAAATTTGAGAGAGAAGTACGAAATTGTTCGAATTTTGATCAAATTATCCCATTCTCTCAATGAAATTTTCCCTTCCAGAGCTACCACTTTATCATTTTTACTTAAACTGTCCTCTGCAAACTTTCCCAAATATGAGTAGTGAATTATGTATTGTTTCGTACATGCATATAATGGTTGAGTCAGATTTTACATAAACAAGTTATATATAAATATCAAATAGTTTCAGGAAACACTCATCAATGTGTCTTTTGTGTTTTTTAGATAACTTATTTCCAGATGATTAACAGTAGGTTAACGGTTGTATCACGCTGCTTGGCCAGCCCTTATGGGCTGTGAAGTTTCGGGTCTTCTTCCAATATTATGAACCTGGCATCGCAACATATCAGAAACTATGTTGACCCGATACAAAACAAACATAAATAAACATCTAAATACCCAATAGGTCGTACGAATTCACGACTAGAAACTTACCTTCTTGTTTCACTTCACCGGAGATCTGTTCTATGACCCTAGTCCCATCTGTAAACACTGCTTTAAGCTTCACCACTTTGAAATAATTCCCTTCGTACAAAGGCAGTTTTACATCGCTTCCCACTCTGTAAGTTCCACGCCCAGCACATGTCTGGTTAAGATCCCTGCACTCTGACGAATATCTTGGTAGGGCTGTTAGGCGGCAATCTGAATCGATCACATTCACCTAGGTACAATAAAAAATTTAAAATAATCTAATCAACCGGTCAAAGTTGTTACTAGAGTTATAAAGACTATTGGTATAACACAAAACGAAACTGAATGATGCTAATTCCTATTGTTTTAATATGATGCTATGACTTTCTTTCTCTTTTTGTAATGCTTTATTATCCACTGCAACTCATTTAAGACCGTTAAAGACTGAACTTTTACAAATTCATATTGTCTTGGTTTGATTTCGATTCATAACTCGTTTTAATTAGAATTGATCGAGGGGAATAAGAACATGAAAGATGGCTTGCAACCATAGAGACGAACGAGTGAATTTGGCAGTAGATAGAAGAGAAGACAACGCGGATCACGATGAACAGAGTATTTATAGCACTTGAGCATGTTTTCTTAGGAATACGGGTAGATGTTAGCAATTAACCCTTTACCAAACGCTGAATTTTCGATAGTCCCAAATTCAAAGAGTTTGAAGACGATATTTCAAAATGTTATGAAATTGAACAATAATCTTCAGATAGGACAGAAAACATTGTGGGAAAAGGAGTATTTGGTCGTCACGAGCAATTTTGCCTTTTCCCACAATGGTTTCCAGAGTCGTCTGCAAAAAAGGGGTTAAATGTCGTTATTGTTTGGTAATCGGTTAATTATAACTGGTTTTGTATAATTCCAGTTTTTAAACGAATTGATATGGTTTCCATATGAATAGTCTAGGCTATTTGCAGACTCTGCTGAAGGCCCTTGGTGGAAGGTATGATATTTTTCAATTTACGTGTATATACAAAATATTTTACATACATAAAGAAATGGTCAGTTGTATATTCATTACTACAAATTCCTAGCAAAATAAACTAAGTGTTTAACATGTTTACACTCGTAGAACCGGTGCTATAATGTTTGACAGAATGTGTATACTTTACTTTCTTTAGTGTTTCATCTTAACAGTAAAGGAACTGTTGTAAGGATCCCATGTAAAACTCTTCTTCTTCCTATCAATGAACAACACTCACTTTTGAGTATCAGAGTACATGTTCTTGGATTACCTACCAGTACTAGGTTAGGAAATGCATCTTGCCCAAGGACGCTCCACGGTGAAATAGTTGATCACATTCGGGGATCGAACCCGAGATGGCCGGTCTATGTTTAAAGTGTATATTTTCTTTTTTTAGGTAAAAAGAATGCCATATTGTTTGACTTACATCTACGTCTTTATCTTACCGAGAATGTCAAATATATGTTTATTTGTGAATGGGCCAGATTTCAAAAGCCATTTCGGTTGTACAATACAAAATCTTTATTTCACTCAATTCCTTTTACAGAAGATATGAGGTTAAAATAACATGAAACATAATGTAAACGAGGCGCCTGCTTTGTAATTCTCACTGGTCTCTACCTCTCTATCTCTACCTCTCTATTTTTACCTCCTTATCTCTTCCTCTATATCATCTTTCATATATCACTATCTCCCTATACCACTATCTCTCTATTTGTCATTCCATTGAGAAAATACATATGCTAACGGTTTTAAAGAGAAAGTTTAAGGATAAACTAGAATCAAATGCGTGTTAAACGAATCACAAAACAATACTTTGAACTATGAGGTCACTTAACACAATATGTTCATATATACATATCACTTGCATATACATATACATACATATACATACATATACACACAGTTATACATATACACACATATACACATATACATACACACACACATATACATATACATAAAACTTTGTTAAAATATAGTCACTTTAGAATAGATTCAAAATAGTTTTGATGAATTTACAGAGTCGAATTTGTTCGTCTTTAGATTTGCAGTTTATCAATGATTCAAATGTAAAAACGTTTTTTCTGTTTATAAATATTTGCGCAATTAGTAATTTTCTTTAATTTGATATAAATGTACATTCGAGAAGATAGTGAAATTAGTCTCCAATTGTGTTGATGTTGCATAGTGTACATTTTCTTTCATTTAGATCCACATTTGACCATCTTCCATGCTCATTTGGTAATTTGTGGTTATTTGTTCGGAACTTAATCATGTATGTTAGTAGTGGCTGGGGGATTTCTATAAGATCATTTTCAAAGCCAAATTTCTTTTTTATGAGTTTGTAAGTGTAGCAACTGTTATTATTTCCTATTATTCGATGCCATTCATTTATGAACAAATCTTTGAGTTTTTGTTTAACTGTAAGTTTTAACCATTTCTTGTTTGGGGAATTCTGAATATCCCAAATATTGTTCAAGCTACATTTTATTAAGATATTTTGTGTGTTTCCAATCCAATTGAATAAAGGTGACGTGGTGTGTTCTGGTGCTGTGTTGGTGAACAGATGATAGATATATCTGTATACATTATGTAGTAAAGTATTTGGTTTGATTTCTGTAAGTTTAGTCCAATATGAAATTGTTCTGGTTTCTATTTCAATTTGTAATGGAAAAACATCTGTCTCTCCATATACAATAAAGGTAGGCGTAGCCTTTTTCAATTTTAGTATGTGTTTTAGGAATCTGAGTTGAACTCTTTCTATGACGTCATTATTTCCATGACCCCACAGTTCACATCCGTAGAGTAGGATTGGTTTAACAGTTTTTTCAAAGAGCTCAATTTGCATGTCTATAGGAAGTGTTAGTTTGTTTATTTTTCTAAGAAGACTATACATTGCTAGAGTGGCTTGTTTTGAAATTGCATGTTTTAATTTGAAAAAAGGACCCTGAATGACCAAACACTAATCCTAAGTACTTATACTCTTTAACAATGTTTAATGGAGCATATCCAAAAGTGAAATTGTAAGTTTTATGTCTACCTTTTGAAAACACTACAATGTTAGATTTAGAAATGTTTCCTGTAAGTTTCCATTTATCACAATAAGTCTGGTATATATCAAGTGCATTTTGTAATCCCTGTTCTGTGTCCGCCATTAAAACCGTGTCGTCTGCGTAAAGAAGAATGAAAAGTTTAAAAAACACATTGATTTAGTTATTCACGTTAATATAATTGACGTCTGGTATGGTAATACCATTAAGAATGCCTGAATCATTAAAAAAAGCATGAAGATCATTCAGGTATAGAGAAAAAATTATCGGTGAAACGTTTTCTCCCTGTCTCAGCCCGATCATGCACGAGAAAAGCTCTGAGCACGTGGTCCCTTGACTCACACATGATTTTATGTCATTATACATGTGTTTAATTAGACGAAAACATTTTCCGTTGATATTAAATGACAACAGTTTATGCCAGACCCCGTTTCTCCAAACAGAATCAAAAGCTTGCTTTAAGTCAATGAAAGCACAAAATAATTTTTGTTTGTTTTTGAATGCTAATTTAATTAAACTATGTAAAATAAACATGTTGTCTATCGTGGAAAACCCTTTTCTGAATCCCGATTGACAATCATTTATAATATTGTGTTTTTCGGTATAATTATGTAATCTTTTATTCAAAATGCTCGTGAACAGTTTTCCCAGACAACTCAACAATGTAATAGGGCGATAATTTGAAGGATCATTAGGATTCCCCTTATTTTTGTAGATCGGACGTATCATGCCGACTGACCATGACTTTGGGAAAACCCCAGTATCTAAAAATTAGATTGAAAAGTTTAGAATAGACATGTTAAAGTGACGGATAGCTTGTTTTTAGATGCTCGTTTAAAATATTAACTTTGCCACACGCTTTATTGTTTTTCAGATTCTTGATAGAATTTTCTATTTCTGAATAAGTGATTATTCCATTTATTTCACAATTAGTATTTTGTTCATCATTTTGGTCAGAAATTTTCAAATTGGATACGTCATCCTGCGTAACCTCAATATGATAAATGGATTTAAAATAGTCATATGAATCCGAATCAGAGCAGCCGGTTTTATTTGACGATTTATCGCTATTTCAAACTTTCTAAAACGTTCTCGGGTCTGAGGTTTTTGTTCGTTTCAACTTTTCTATTGTTCTGTTTCGCTGTCGACGATTTGATCGACATCATTTTGCACGATCTCGTTTTTGCATTGAATATCTGAGATCTTTTGCAGAAGTTCATCCATACACTTTGTATCGATGCTTCGGCAGAAGGTATCAGATCTTCTATGATTCCATCGGACTGTCGTTATTTCTTCGGTATGTTTACAATTACATATCAATGGATTATGGTACATGTACAATAAAGACAATTCTACAGGACAATAAACATCGGATAACAATGGGCAAAAATCTAGCACTTGTAAAGTTTCAACATGTTTAAACAATTTAGAATTACATATAAAATAATCAACAATGCTCGCATTTTTACAAGTTAATTTACCACATAAATCACCCTTTACTCTACCATTTAGAATAAACAAGCTTCTCTCCTATAAGAAATCAATAAGTTGATAACCCAGATTATTGATTGATGGATCACTATTTTGTCGCTTTATTTGTACTCTTGTGTTTTGAAATGCTACCATTTCATGGTTATATTCCTCAATTAACTCCTCCGAGTTTAAGGATTGGAGAATACAGTTATCCATCTAAATATAATCTGCGTTACTCTTGGTACGAGAGTTAAAATCACCGAATAACAACGCGTTTGTAAATCTATCATTAAAGGAAGCTATTTCTTGTGAAAGAAGGGAATATGGTTCCTTTACAGAGTATAAGGAGTTTTTTCTGGGGGGGATATAAATCACCCCACACAGAAGATCCTCATTATCGGCAAACTGTTTTGATAAAGTAAACCAAATAGCGTGCTTGCTTTCTGTTTTATAAATAGTCACATGAGCTGTTAAACTGCTCTTGATTAACAACCCTATTCCTCCAGACTTTCTATTTGATAATTTACATCTATAATAAGTATAACCCTCTATGTTGAAATAGTTGGAATCATCCATTTTAGTTTCTTGCAGTCCGACAATATCGTACTTATACACTGTTTCTATAAACTCTGGAAAATGTTGTTTGCTGAGTAAGCCACATACATTCAAGCTAAGAAATTTAATATTGGAAATTGTTTTTGGTTGTGTGGGTTGCTCTTCAAGGCTGTGTTCTTTGTAATAGTTCTGGTTTACTTCTTCCACAACGTTTCTATTATGTGTTTCTAAACTCGGCCGATCACACTTTTTGGTCAGATATTGCGTATCCCCCTCACATTCCTAACGGTTGTTAGCCACTGAGTTGCACGCACGTTGGGATGTTATTGGATCTAGATGAACTGGATGGTTTACGGTCGTTGATTCCGTTCGCATGAAAGATTGGTCACTTTGCGAACGGTTGGTCTCGGTTGACGGGATTTCGGGTTGAAGTATTCCTACGTCTGATCGATATTTTTAAGGTGTTCCTTCTCCAAGGGGGAACGGGCTTTGAGTTTCTGACTCTGGGATGGTCTTATTGGTGTGTTTTCCTGGTCCCCATTGCCGGCCAGTGCTTGAAAACGGTTAGAAAGGGGAATATGTGGTCTCTGTGGGTTGTTCCTGTTACGCTGATCGTGTCGACTGTCTGGTGCAGGCACATTGTTATGGTTGTTGGTACTTTTTTCGTGATGAGAGTGCTCGTTCAGGATGTACTGGCTTACATTAACGTACAGTTTATCACGGACTAAAACAATCTTGTTATTCTTGTTTTCTTTCAGTTTTCTCATGACAGGATAGAGGGTTTTTCTTCGCTGTTCCACCTCTTAAGGGAATTGCTTTCTTATTGAGTAGCCGTTTCTTTCCGTGTTTACATTAAACGATTCCCTTCTCATCGTTTCTCTGTCAATGTATCGTTCGAATTTAGCCACTATCGGTCTGTTGACGGGTCTACCATATGATGTTCTTTTCGCACCTAGTCTATGTACTCTATCGAATTCGATTTGGTCAATAGAATCGGCAGAGTTTGGGAGGACCGTTGTTTTCAGGAAACTCCTTAAAATATCTTCAGTACTTTCATTTCGGCCATCGGTCTCTTGTATTCCAAAGAACAAAAGGTTTTCCTGCATGCTTCTTGTTTTAAGCTCTAAAAGTTCATCATTTAGCCTATCATAGTTATGGTTTATTTGACTTATTCTTTCTTTGAGATTCTGGTTTTCATTGTTTAATGTTTTTATGTTTTTATCTATTTTCTCCTTAGAATCGACATACTCATCAAACAGGCTACTAATTGTTAAGCATGATGACTCGACTTCATTCATCTTAGCAGAAATGGATACATTTTCTTGTTTAAGGTAATTAACATCACTTTGAACACCTCTGATACTGTGCTCAATATCCGATAGTTTCGAGACACTGCATTCGATGGCTGTTAATCTTCCAATCATTGGCATTATTTTCAATTTTGTCCATAAATGATACATACGCCCTAACAAATCAACTAAAAAGTAGTATTGATAGTTGAAATATATCGTTTGCTGATGACTTATCAAAATTTAGCATCTTATGGAAATTAAACGGACTATTACTATTTATTATCGCTGCATGAAATATTTTTTTGCCAATTTTATCTACATGCAATATTTAAAATTGTTGATGTCTTTGAAAATAAGACCACCTTCTTCAAATTGTCTCTTACAGACATTATTTTTCAACTTTTGTCTTTCACCCCATATGAAATCTATAGAAATGTCATTTAAATGGTTTTATAAGGTCATCCTTTGGATAAGGGATACTAAAGCGGACGAATTAACATTGGGATTAAGAGCGGCTGCTTTAGATAATGATCGATGTAAGCCTTGAAAGTTAGATCGAAGTGTGGTATTTTATACAAGTGCCTTAAAATCAACTTAAATGATCGTACATTCCCTCCAACGTTAAATGCAGTTGACTATTAAATGACTTATCATTCTAATCATTGTACAGGTCTGCTTATGCGAAAAAGCATCGGTTTGCTTTGAAAACTCATGTTACCTACTGGTGAGGAAACACAAGCAACATCACAAGGTGCAATGAACAATGAGACACCCCAGATATCACCACTTCCTGTTACTCCTTTCAATCACCATGGCTTTAAACAAACCTTGATAACGATACGTTCAATGAGATAGCACAAACAATTATCATCAAGCCAGGTCTAGAAGTAGTCAAATAAACCAAACCGATGGTGTGAGTGAAAATTGACATGCATTGAAAAGAGTCATAAATAAACTAAAACATGTCTTCAGAGCGTTATGTCAGAAACAAACCAAAAAATACAAACAATTATCAAGAGTGTTGTAAACATGGCTCAATTAATATCTTCACTTCAACCAAACAAACCGCTAGATACGGAGTACACTCCACGCGGTAATTTTGTTAGCTTTACTTCCAATTGATGCTTACCTCTTACTGTATTGTGTTTAAAACAAATGTTTGATATTGCTTGAATTTAACAACACTGAATTGATCTGTCTTATATGCAATTGTTGTCACATTCGTCGTTTCATTGCATTATGTTTTGTGTTATGATATGCTTTTATTTCTGGTACTCTTATTTTCTCAAAACCATATTGATATGAAGTTTGTTGATGCTATGCGTTTACAAATGGCTCAAAATTTGCTTGATTCGATTGCATAGTAATCCACAGCGACAAAATGAGACGTTTTCCACCATAAGCTAGTTCTCCTTCTGTAACAATTGTTTCTATCCAACGAAATGAAGAAATTATTTCTACGTACAAGTGTACCATGACTTTTAAGATGATATATGTGGGTCGTATTCGTCTTTTCATTGCATTGTAATTTTTGTTATGATTATGCTTATATTTCTTGTACGCTCATTTTCGGGGAAAAACATATTGACATGAAGTTTGTTGATATTCTGCTTAAACCCATGACTGTAAATTCGCTCACTTTGTTTGTATAATAATCCGCTTCAAATGACAAAAGGAGAAGTTGTTCACAGTGAGTCATTTCTCCTTTTGTAACAATGGTATTCATCCAACAAAAAGAAGAAATTATTTCTTTTCAGTAAAGTCAGTTGGTCTAAGTCTTTCAAATACCTTCCTTTTCTTTTCAAGATATTATGATTGGTTCATTTATGCATTACCTGCTTTACACATGTTTAAAAATGAAGGCGTCATTTCGAGATATTTTTTTGACTGCTAGAGACCACTAATGTTAAACCACTCCTTTGTTACACGAAATTGTGATTTGTATGTATATTGGGTCAAAGGCCTTTAATACGAATATAATATATTGTATTATATTGTATTTTTGTGAATGGCTTGGAACTGCACATGTTCTTATGGCGAGTTTCTTAGGCCAGGCAATGGTCGCGTTTACATATTGTCATTCGTTTTATTTTCGTTGTCCAAGTATATCATCTATGCAACCCTGGCACAAGGGGGCTGGATATCCGTTCCATACGCCAAACTCTGTTGACAGGCTTCATAGCAGAAGGGGCTATGAATGGCAAACCATGGATACTACAGCTGCATAGCGATATGGACAAGCTGTACGGTAAAGCCTAGTCCAGGACTCTAACATTTCCTCGATTGGTTTTAACTGAATCGACCGAGGAAGGTTGAGAATTTAATCAGATATGTTTTAGCAACATTTATTTAAAAACACACATACCATCCGTTGTTTATTTCTTACTTATGCATTTTGCCAAGTCTCACAGAAAATATCTAGTCAATAATTAGTTATTTGTCAAGCGCTATAATAACATTTATCATCATCTTTGATGTTGAGGTTTGTTTTATTATTATTTCAATCATATACTGTACTCCCTTAATGGCAATAGCTGTCAATACGCTTTAAAATGCTATCAATTATCTTTCAATCTAGAGGTTGGTAATCTGCAAAGATGGTACAATTACTTCATTATACGTTTGCGTTTTTATGTTTGGGTCAATTGTGTATTTCAGAATAAGTCATTATCTTTAACATGCCGGAACTCACAGTTTCTACAGATGCGATACCAAGACCAAGTTAGACGAAGGACTTCCGATGTGAAGGAACATAGAAAAAATCTGCTCGTATCTGTTAAAACTGGCTTAAAAATAGATAGTCCTTGGCGCCCTCTATACTACATTCCTTATCAAAATCAAAAACCAACTCATGGTTCTACTAACCTTATCGGCATTCACGCATTGCCACGTGATACTAACGTTCTCTACAGGTTTCACACAATTTGATTCGGCCGTAAATATTACATCAGTGGCGGTTTTTCTCTCCGTTAGGGTTGAATATGCGTCAACAGGAACTGGAATTGATAAAAGAAGAGATCTGAGTTCGAAATAAAAGCATTTAAACATTACAACACTTACACAAATGTACCGCCATTCACCCATGCTCAAAGTTAATATATCTTCACACAATGATTTTTCCCCTTAATTCATGTAATTCATGAACGCACCTTTTGGAGCCTTAATGGGGTGGGAGTTAACGTTGCAAATATTATGAAATTTTCAGTTGTTCGTGTGTTTCAGTATTCAAATATTTAAAAAGTATGAAGACAAATCAGAGTGATTTTTGTCTACCCATTCTACGAAGCTTTGAAAAAGAGTACAGAACGCGTGAATCACTTTTGACAGTAAGTTCGATGGTTATATGTATCGGTCAAGCTCTGGGTGTCTGGTTAATTTAATAATCAAACGATAAATCCTTGTACTTTATTAGTACAGACATTTGTCATTTTACGGTAAGGGATTGTTACACAAATATGATTATTTCATAGGGTCCATTTAACACGAATTCAATCCCAACACGCGTTTTCCATTGCGATTTACACTGCTTTGCTTCACAATTGATTTTGGGTTGAGCTTTAACTAAAGGAAAAGCCATAAAAATTATTGTAATGAATAGTATCTGTCTTTATTTTCCTCAGTCTTATTGAACACGTATTTCAAACACTTGATGGAACACATAATGTAAAGTTCAAATTTCTTAAGAGAATGTAATCTTCGAACAGACGATGCATAAACATTCGATTTTTGATATGGTAGACAAGAGGTTCAAGATATAATAGAACCAGTGTACATTGACGGACTTGTTTCACTCCAGTTCATTTTATGCTACCGTTTAATAGGTATCTAATGTTCTTTTCTATCGTAGCATATTATCATATTTGCAAAAGGGCAAAGGAAATTGTTTTGCTCATGCGTATGTCTTAACGTTTTGTTTAAAGACAATCGAAATAATTGCTTTATGACCATAGTACAGCCGGTCAAGTATTGATGCCTACCTGATACGGCAATAGTATGTGAAACATTGACAGGAGCGTCGGTACCACGATTTGATGTCCGGCATACAAACGTGATGTTGTTGTCCTTCAACTCAACTGGATTTATGGTCAACGTCCATACACCTTCGTCGGCAGTAAAGTTGTAATTCCCTTCGATCGGAAGTTGACAATAGTTTAATTGGCATATTCTAACTTGATTACGATTAATCCATAAGATTTCAGTAACGTTACTATTTGTCCTTGAACAAACTATCGAGGCTGATTGACCGCATTCAAACTCTGTAGAGTTTATGGTTAGACGTGCTACAAATAAAAGAAATGATTGATAAGTGCACAGAAAACAGTAATGAACAAATTGATCACATTTTAAATAAAGATAGGTAGCACCGAAAAGATATGTACTTTCATACATTGTTCATCACAAATCATCAGATAGTAATGAACTTGGAATTTGATGCGTACTAAAGCGTGCAAGAAAAAGATACACGTCTTTACTAAAGAAATTTGACTTATCCTTAAATCTTAAATTATTTGAAGAAACACAGCTATTGGTATTCGCAGTTGGCATTTCATGTTGACTCCTAACGATTCAATGTTAATCTTCAAATGACAAGTGCAACGCATCTATTTAAGCACTTCGATGTACGGTGAAAATTTCAAATATACATTAAAGTAGGTAGGATGAGGTACCTTGGGCAAAACTCTCAATTTAGGAGTTTTTCCATGTTTTGTTTAATGTTCCGGGGATTCCCGATCAATTTTTTACGAGCGCCACTAACACAAAGTCAAAGAAATTCGTATTACTTTCTACTTTTAAATGAATGTAAACCAAAACAGATTATACTTTAAATGGTAGACCTGTTTTAAGAACTGTGTCTTTAGAATTTGTCTAAATTCAAGTTATATGTAGGCTAACCTTTCGATCGTTGTATCTATTAAGGACGTTCTCGGTAGTTTTATCTGCGCACTTCATCTGCGCATCCAAGGGAGATAATAATCTGTTGCCGAAGAGCTACTTACATAGTAGTCGGATAAACATTTATTTGGACAAAATTTACTATGTATGCAATTCTTTACCAAGAAAAATCATATTATCCATACAACTTTAAAAGGTTATTAAAATCATAATATGTTTCTCATGCATATTAAGCCCCCAGCTCCTTTTTTTCAAGTTTAAAGTTATTTTAATTATTAGCGTTTTTATAAATGTTTTTCAAATACGGTTACCATGGAAACTCTCATTTTACAGAAAAAGTAACTCGTCAACATATACCTTTTTTTTTGCATTTTGTATTTCAAGATTAAATTTTACTTCACATACTGAAAAAAAAAAAGAAAATTCTATGAAAGGAATTTTTAAATATCTTCATTTATTTGTAATATACATATCAATTTTCATTGTTTTTTTTTATGAATACAAAAACTTCAAAAACTGATTTTGATAACAAAATTGTCCACATGGTAATAAATTGGAAAAAAATTGATTTATAAAGTTTTGAATATATGATTTCATGTTTTTTGTGTGAATAAACCTTCCAGAAATTATATTATTACCTTTGAAGATGTTATGGTCATTTTGACATTTTAGCCCAAAACGGTTACCATGGAAACTTTCATTTTACGGAAAAACTAACTCGTCAACCTGCATTTTTCTTTTCATTTTTGAATTCACAATAGAATTATAAATAACATATCAAAAATTTAGAAAATTCTATGAAAGGATTATTTTCTAATAAAACTGTAGAACATGTCCTTAATACCTCTCTCTCAGAGCGGATAACGGTAACATACGTACGAGTAACAAGTTATGTTAACACTGGGTATACCATTAGCAAAAAAAACAGGTGGTTTCCGGTTTATCTAAAGGAGAAAACTCGGGTTCGCTTCGGGTGTTTCTTTTGCCGGACACATCCCGATTGCATTCGGATCGTCTTCGAGTAAAAACGGAATTCCGCCAATCGTGAATAAACCATGAACTATTTTATCGAAAAACAAAACACGACCAACAGGATCGGCGCCACCGCTTCAAACTTTAAATTGGACACAGTGTTCAACTCCTTGAAAGGACAACGTATTGCCGGTTGTAGGTAAGAGAACTTTTTGTACTCTTTCATTTCGTTATAAAACAGTATATCTAAATAGACCATTTTCACATAAAATCGTCATAGAAAAATCGGGAAGGCGAGCCCTCGTCACGCCTCGCTGAAGATGCTTGCTCTAAACAAACATCCATTTGAAAAAACTTCAGCATTCATTTTTGAGTATTACAGTACATTTTCCCTGCAGTACTAGGCTAGAAAATGTGTGTTGCCCACAACACTCCACGGTGAAATAAGTGTTTACATTCTATCGATTCGGTGATTACACCCTGCAGTATGACATAATGTTTACGTTGACAGTCTATGTCATTTTCGCGGTGTGTAAGGAAAGCATTAGGTACACATCGTGTTGTAGATGGAATACACTATTATGCTGATCAATAAAGCAACGATGTCAACTCGGCAGTTGCGGACATGGATTATTTGTTATTGTTTGAGCTTTTTAATTGAGTACAAGGTACCTTCTTGACAATTCAATAGCGTTATGGGGCGATAGTTTAAATAACAATGACAGCGTGAATTTCCTTTTAAAAAAAAATGAAATACCCTGCAAAGTATTTGGTTATATATGTCACCTTATTCGTTAGCAGTATTTTGATTTACTTGATTCAAGTGATAATATACTTCCTAAACATTGAATTGTTCTTGCAAGTGAGAATTTTGGCCCAAAGGTTTATGGTAATAGATCCCTTAGTTGTTTTTTTCTTTATTTCACAGAATGCATGATGGTTGGAAATATGACAATTTCAAACAAGATTCAAAAGAAAGGATGATGCAGACCTGCATAAACTGACTCTGTTTCATAATACAATTAAGTACGTAGTCTTTCTCATGCCCCTTTGAACTTTACAAACATAAGCATCATAACCATAGAAGATAACTTTTGAAAGCAATATAACAAAGAAGCAATTACTCAAATTCTTTTTTTTTTCGAAAACCTTTAAAAGAATAAGAATGAAACCAAAATAAGTCAAAACAGGTTGAAATATAGATTTTTATCAATAATCAGTTCTTTTTCTTCCTGTCAGATAACTGCTTCAATTGACTACCATGGGGATTGAATTATTTCCAATGTTACCAATTAAAAATAATCAGTCAGTTAAAATGTAGCCAGTATTTACGGTGGCATAGAGTTGACAAGTATGCGATTTTTTTTTTGGTTAGTCGAAATAACGAGAAAATTAAGTTGTTATTTCGACTTATTAACTCGAAAATAGTTAAGTCATTATTTAGACTTACTTAGTCGTAATAACGAGATAATAAAGTCATTTGACTTACTAACTTGAAATAGGGAGATAAATAAGTCATTATTTTGACTTACTTACTCGAAATAACGAGATAATTAAGTTTTTATTTCGACTTACTAACACGAAATAATGAGATAGCTTTTTTTCGACTTACTAACTTGAAATAGGGAGATAATTAAGTCATTATTTCGACTTACTTACTCGAAATAACGAGATAATTAAGTTTTTATTTCGAATTACTAACACGAAATAACGAGATAGTTAAGTCGTTATTTCGAGTTACCAACTTGAAATAACGAGATAGTTAAGACGTTATTTCGACTTACTAACTCGCAATAATGAGATAGTTTTCTCGTTATTACAAGTTAGTTGACCAACCAGATTCACTCAATCTTTAACTTAAAGTAAAATGTACCTGCGTGCCTTTAAAAAAACAGGAGTGGTTTACATTGGGTCACACTGTACGTCATTTCACATAAATTCGCTGAATACAACGAACCATCTGATTGGTCAACAAACTCGTTATAACGACTTAACTATCTCGTTATTTCGAGTTAGTTAGTCAAAATAACGACTTAATTATCTTGTTATTTTGAGTTAGTAAGTCTAAATAACCACTTTACTATTTCGTTATTTGAGTTAGTAACTCGAAATAACGAAATAATTAGGTCGTTATTTCGAGTTAGTAGTAACGAGATAGTAAAGTTGTTATTTAGACTAACTTACTCAAAATTACGAGATAATTAAGTCGTTATTTCGACTAACTTGTTAGTTAGTAAGTTGAAATAATGACTTAATGATCTTGTTATTTAGACTTACTAACTCAGGAAAACCAAAAATAAAATAGCATACATGTCACCTCTATGCCACCATAAGTATTGCCAAAAAATTGATACTTTATATTTTCTCCTTCAACAGCCAAAACTGATGAGTTACTGGTAGGGTAAGGAAGAGGTAACAACCTCAAGATTTGCTGGAGAATCACACGGATTTGGTACTATAAAAAAACAGATGAAGATTTACATGGACGCCCAAATATCATTAAATCTATAGATATGTTTGACTCATGAACAGTTTTGAAGCTTAGTTTTCTCCTTAAAAGGCTATTTCAAGGATAGTGTTTAGCGTTATCTGGTACTGATAACATCAAATGACAATGATATAGAAAAACTCTGGACTATGGAATATTCTAAAATGATAACAATGTCACATATGTCTTATGGTACTCATTTACGTTTCTTTTTTTCAAGAAGCATTCAAAAATTCAGATTAATGAAACAAAAAGCATGACCGTACTATATTTAGACAGCTTAGTAAGCCTACAGCAGACCAGTGGAAGACAGAAACTTTAGTCATTACTTGAATTTCTTTTATTACAATTGCATGTGTATGATATTTTTCAATAAAACAAAGTTAAAAGTTCAATTTAAATTACATCAATGTAAAGTTATTACTTTTCCTTCAGTATCCATGGTAAACCCCTTAATTTTCAACACAATTTTTTAACCAATTATGACAAAAGTAAATTGGCTCAGGGAGCACATTTGCCTTGTCACAATGCTTCTTTTCATTGGTTAAAGAAACTTTTAATTATATCTGTTATTGCTTTAAATTTGAAACAATATTTTGGAAAAAAATGGATAAAATGCCTTCAGGATGTATGTCATAGAATATTCGTTGATTATTATTTTTGGAAAATCTGAAGGTGATCATAAATATTTCTGCCATATTCTTCCAACTTTCAGGATTTTACCTATGAAGACAAGGGAACTGATGGCATCAAGAGTGAAATAATGTCCCAAGATCAATCAGTGACTTCATTAAGAAAAATATCAATTAATGTGTTAGAGCAAATAATTAGAATACATGAACACATAATGTCTGCTGATTTTCACTTATGTCTTTTAACTACATTTTATTAATAGTTTATTGCATATCATTTATTGCATATTTTGTTCTTTGATATATAAACACATATTAAAAATCAGTGTTTTACGTGTGAAATAAGGTTAAAAAGATATTAATCAAAATTTTATAGAATCTTTTACTTTTATTTCTAAGTTAGACAACAAACAATTTGGTTACAACAAAGCTATTTGTTGTATTTGAATGATCTTTTGGAGATCTGCAAAACAATTTATGTTGGATTTCCTTATCTAAATTGAACAGTAATAAAAGATTCAAGCAAATACCTGATTTGCTTTCTACATGATGTAATTTAGTAAGTCCTTAAGAATGTACAAGCAGATGAGTGTTTTTTGATATTTTCTGATGCTATTAACCAAAATGACCCTTCCACATCACCAAAATTTAATGACATGTGTGTTCCCATGATGATTTAAACCAATACCTACAACACATGCTTTTGTGAAGAAAATTCTATGATTTCATGCTGAGACAGACTTGTTCAAATATTGTAGTTTGGTGGTTCTGACATTGCATGAGCAGTTTGTCCTTACATCATGAATGTCTCATTATTGATGAAAGGCCCTAGCTCATACACAGCCCAAGTAAGCTAAACTAATACCCATATAGAACATCTACCATCAAAAAGGTTCACCAAGAGTCTGCAAGAAGACTTATCCTTTTACTGAGACCTACCTAAATGTGACAAAGATGACAGCTTTGTGACAAAATGAGTATTTTCTCCCCAAAGAAAGCCAATTCTTATATTTCCACAAAGTTGTACTCTGAATTGATATTGAAACGTATATTCAGTATGCAAGTGTTTTTCACAAAAGCCATGCCATTGAGTGAGAGAGCGGTCTAGAGGCGATGCCTTAGTTCATATTATCTCACAAGTAAAATATATTATGTTAAAATAATTATCGGAGCTCGTTAGATTGTGTGGATTTGTCAAATGATTTAGACAATTGAAGACTTTATTTCGCGATATAAACGAGATGGTAATCATCCTTTATCCAGGCCTGATTAAAATGAATGTAAAGACTCAGAATTTGCTCTCCATACCTATCATTGGCTCTGGTAAGAATTTACATGAAGGGAGGTATCACAACTGAAATACCGTTGTCGCCTCTTTTTCGATAATGTATTTAAAATGTCAGAATGAGTGTTTGCTGAATTTGGATATAAATCAGTTGAAAACTGCAGTCCTAAGATAACTCGTTCTGAATTTTATCAACGACACTCTTAAAAGTTCAACTCATTGTCTGATGTATTAATAAACGATTTTCACATAGTAGATGACTCTATGTATGGTATAACTTACCGCTCCCTGGATTGAAGAGGCATACAAGCAGCAATCCAATTTTGACTTTATTTAAAACGGTGGTCATCTTCATCGGATGTAATATAAAAAATAATCAAAGTTATAATGACTGCATCAATACTTTTTTAGATCTTCTAATAAAGTATAGGCATGCAACTTGAAACGTCTTTACTGAACGGGTGTGATAGCGTTTTAAAAGGTATCTAAAATAGTCGTTATTAGTCGAACAGATGAAAAGAGGTTTGTCAATACATAGCCATATGTACAGTTTTGCATATGGTGTCCCTTACATTTGCGTACAGTTCAATGTCGTTTACACTCATCTCATTTGATACAAAGAGAGAAAACTGATAATCCAATAGAAGCTATCATAAGAGCCCCTGTCTACTTAAATATTACAAAAAGGTTCCAAGTGACTTGAGTGCAGCTTTCTCTGTTTTAAGACCACCAAACGAAGAGGTTTCCTTTTCGCACAGGTAAGGTCAGTGCCATTTCAAATTGTTTGGTTACGGCTGATTTATATTTATCACAGGGACCAGTTCTAGCCTGAGGGGTGTAAAACCATTTTTGTCTTTGTTCAATGAACGCTTTAAGTTGTAATTCAAAGTTTTGTTCCGAAGAAGAGGTAAAAGGAATGCGAATTTTACTCCAAGAACAGTTATTTTCTTGCATGCCTTGTTGTCTTAATTATGTTGATCTATTTCTGTAAGGCTAACCTTCTGTAGCCGTCATAACAAATTTGCAAATGACATACCTTGAAGAGATTTGTTAATGTCCGGTGCGATCTGTAACTCAAACCTCATTAGTTCGGCTCTCCCGTACTTGTAAACCTGGCAAAACATGTGATGTTACATAACTACATGTCTATGGCCGACAAGTTATACGACAAAAACGACCACGTTTGGCATAATGACCATCTTCGAAAATTGTGGACATCTTTGGTTTTCATAAGCATAGCGTACTTTTATCATGATACCTTTCTATAGAGTTTATTTGATTAATGCAAAATTAATTTCTCATTTCCAAAAACAAATTAAAAAGATATTTTCAAAATAGGCTTTACTTACAGATACAAACCAATTTGAATGGTGACTTATTTGAAAGGGGACCGCCACTTTGTATTTTCATTTGGAGAGTGTTTTTGTTTTTGGACGAACGGTTTTCACCTACGTTATGTATCAAAATTGATGTTTATATCACCGAGATAAAGGTTCTTTTAGGGTTTTAAGTTAATCTACCCATGTGTATATGCAAATGTGTATTGTAAGAGTAGGAACATAAAGTATTATGGGCACATCCTATGGGTTTGACATTTTTATCCATTGCTTGTTCCTTGTAAAAAGTTCGAATATTTATCTATCGCTTATACATCAAATACCAAACGGTGCATGTCACTGTCTTCAAACATAACCAAAGTGTAAGACAGAACGAAGTATTCCATGTTTCAAGATCTAAGCCATTGAAGCAACTCCACTTCCTAAACAACAAATAACAAGGCATTTGTAACTCGATCTGAAAACGACTTAAACATGGTGATGGTTCTCGTGATACATGAACATCAGTATTGTCAAAGAGATTCTTGTAAAGAATGAGTTTATTCGTCAAAGAGATTGGCTAGGCAAATAGTAAATAAAACCGAAGTCACCATAAGTCATTTACTAAAACGTCTTCAATAGTTGACTTTATCAAATTGAAACTAACGTGACAAAATCATTCAGCAATAGATAACCTATAAACATAAAGGGAAAGTAAAAGAAGAATCACTTCATAATAAAAATGTCCAAAAGCAAGACATTTAAATGATTTTTTTAACAACTTCGTCAAATAAAAGAAATTCGTTTTAAAGATTGCGTAGGAAATTTAAGATAGTTTAAACAATAACAAATTTAAAGTCAATAATGCAGCAATAATTAGTAACCAAAATTTGCCACTAAGGTTGAACATATTGAAAACTACAATTTAAACAAATACCTAGCTAGTCTAAAGGAAATTATCTTACAAAAAGCGCTGACGAGGAAACAAGGGGTATGCGAGACAGATAAAGTATTACGTATACTCTTCCTTAACTATATGATATAACAATTTGAACAAACTGTGTGTAATGTGACTATGTACGTATTAGATAAACTATGTTCTGTTCATGTTCCGTATTAACCATTTGATGAAAGTACATGCGCCTTGAATCATACTTTGATCATACTACTATGATTTGTATAGAAAACAGAGATCTGTTTTTGAACTGACGAAAAATAACAATGTGGTAGGGTGAGAGATCACAATCTTCCCATTTGACAACGAAAATGAATGGCTTACCTTGGTATTTAATAGAGATACCAATACGACCGAAAAGCAATTCCGAGGGCAATACGAGAAGCTTTTTTTAAGTTTGAGGCGAAAGCTTCAAGCAAGCATTGATACATTTATGTGAATTACCACAACGATACAACTAGAGTTTGGTTGGACATGAATTAACCCTTTCCCAAATAACAACTTTTCGACTGTCCCAAATTGAAAGAGTTTGCAGACGACATTTCAAAAGGTGATGAAATTGGAAAATAATCTTCTGATAGGGTAGAAAACATTGTGGGAAGAGAAAAAATTGCTTATTACGAGCAGTCGTCTGCAACAAAGTGGTCAAATGTCGTTATTGTTGGGAAAGGGTTAATTACGGACCATATGGGAACGGAGCTCATACGGGGGCATATGTATTCCCCACAAACACTAAATACCTTCAAATCCAGTTCATTCAAACACATGTCGGCTAGCATTCCCCTTATCCTCTTCCCTACTCAAACATTTATTGCTTTATTTGTGTCTATTAAACACCATACAATAAACAATACTTCATTAAATGACTCTTTCGCAAAACGTAAATATTAGACAGGAGCAATAACTCGAAAATATTCATAGGATTATTCAACAAATTCAATTTACATGTATCTTAAAGGCATAATTGAGCTTGTTATGACAACTGTAATTAAAGGTTAGAAACTATAACCCTTAATACAAAATATATACGATTGTGCTTTTTATTATGAATTGAAACTTTAGAAGGATTCAAATAAATTACCTTCGTCGTTATCGTTATGGTACGCGCGGGTCTCAAGACAACTGAATCTCTAAATCATTCCTGTTTCAGAATTTTTCACACCGTGAGAACTGATTGTGCCGCTCAGTGGTGCTCCTTCTAAGATTACGCTCCGCTATATTTGAATCATTTTCAAGTCATTGTTTTTGAAAAGGGTGATCCGTTGGCTGGTAATAAAAGT
Source organism: Cerastoderma edule (assembly GCA_947846245.1). Lineage (NCBI taxonomy): Eukaryota > Metazoa > Mollusca > Bivalvia > Cardiida > Cardiidae > Cerastoderma > Cerastoderma edule. Next base: position 733,239 of record OX401420.1, on the reverse strand, counting down.
ATATTACTTGAAAAAAGCATAATCTCCCTCTCCCCATAAGGTCGTGATGTATTTATTATTCTGTATATGTAGGTTCCATATAGGTGACAAATAATTTCATTTGCCTGAAACTATCAAAACCTTCATATTACGAGCCAAATCCTCAGATCCATACATATAAGCTTTAAATGGCAATTGTTTCATTTAAAAGTCCCACCATACCTTAAAAAAATTCAACTATGGGTGAAGGACAACTTATGAAATACGGTTATCAAAAATATTTAGACATGTACCATTTGTCTCCCTTATAGTAATTTGAAGTTTACGCCTTAGTCATGAATGTATCTAGAAAAGGTATATATATCACGTTTGTTATCTGGCGACAATATTGATTAAATTTTGACTTTGAAATTTGAATAGGGTTACTGAGGCTTCAGTTGTTTAACATGTAGTATGCATTTAAGAAAAACACTCAGCTTTCATGCGCTGTCACGGTAAATATTCATTTACCCGTGCACGATTCCACCTTCATTACTAAGTCAATACGCGAACCCTTGTGTTCAAAGTAACTTTCGACTTTGAATAATTCATGCAGTTAAAGTGTGATGTACCATTTCATTTCTATTCGGAATAAAGCACATAATTCTTTCTACTAAACAATAAAAGTAAATTAATGAAAATACACCATTTTAGCGAAAGCCTTATCATAAACATGATAATAGAATCTAACTAAAGTTTGACAAAATTTGTTAAATAACCAAAAACTAGTACATATACATGTTATCATTCAGATAAGGCAGATTGACTTGGCAATTATATTAGAAGCAGAAAAAGGCAAACGGAAATCAAAGTCTTGAATGATGCGTTATCCAACTTTCTTTATATTATTTGTCGAATTATTGACTAAAGATGTTAAAAAGAGGCAAACGGAAATCAAAGTCTTGAATGATGCGTTCTCCAACTTTCTTTATGTTATGTGTCGAATTATTGACTAAAGATGTTAAGATGTATATTGATTTAACGTCTGCATGCAAATATAATAATCCAGAAGAAATTCATTAAATTGCAGATAAACATGTAAGATTTTACACCCTAACAATGAAGACAAAATCACTTCATTTGTATAAAGAATTCATTTGTACTTACCATGTATATTTTGTCGATTCATATAGGTGAAAATGGTCCACATTGTAGTTAGAAATAAACACTCCAGCACATGGTTTTAGATATATTGTAGATCTCGTCAGATAACACGTTCCATTTTCCTACGCAGTGATCTCGCTACTCATTTGTAAGGGAAAGCCTGTACCTCAGAGTAGCAAAGGGAAGTAATCATGTGCGTAGTTTGAACACGTTTAGGTAAACTGCTAGTTGTATATCCCAAACCACTTCTTAAATCGTTTATGTCTGACGTTGATACTTGGTATTCATCTTACAACAAACAAGAAAACTTTTATGTACATCTCTATATAACTGTTATTGATACAGCCCCCTTCCTCGATTTAAAGTGAGTGTACCCGTTCAATGTGCATTTGTGTCTGTATGCATGTGAATTGTTGTGTTGGCTCAGCAGGCGCATAGCTACATGTACGCAAGAAACGTAATTGTGTACACATTGTCAAGGAAAATGAAAAAAATAAAAAATCCCGAAATGAAATAATACGAATACAATAATCATCAATCGTTTGTCGCTCTTATGAGGTTAAACATATTTGTTAAAACCGCAAATCCGGTCTACCCCCCCCCCCCGATGCCCCAGTATAAAAAAATCCGGGCAGGGAGAAGAGGTGCATCCTCCCGGACCACCCTAGCAACACGGGCCTTCGGCGCTCGTTGAGTCCATGGCCGAAAATAATTGCGTACACTTTCTAAATGGTCTAGCTACGCGCCTTGGTTTACAATGTATATGTATATTCGTGTGAATATAGGTTGGTTTTAGGGTTATTGCTTTGTATCTCCATCCACACTATTAACTTTGCATAGAGAGGTCTTTTCTAACAATATATTTATTGTATATACCATATTGTGCATAATGTTTGTTCACTTAGACACCCTTATCCCAACACAAATTGAGATGCACAATTTAAACTCTCCCTTTTTATAGGTAGTACATATGTTATACAGCTATGTTACTTACAGGTTCATCACCGGTCCGAAGACTGTATGATCAAAGTACTTCTCCAATGCAAGTTGGAGAGGAATATGAAGTTTTCCTATCCGTTTATAAAAATATATAAGACCAAGACAAAGTAAAAGATGAGGTCTGACCTTTTACTAGTTTTAATCAATGACAATAAGCAATCCTTCTTAAACAAAAAACATTTATGAATCATACTGAGATCAGATGAAAACAATTGAAATGATTTTTTCAGTTCTAAAATGTTTTGACTGTATATTCTAGAATGAACACGGGACCGTTGATGCGCCAGAACCATAGTTATGGCTTTTTTAGTTCATGCAAAAGTCATTTGCAAAAAATGATTAAATTCTTTATGAGAATCTAAACAATGTAGGCCTATCTGTTATCAATGGTTTCAGCTGGATTATGCTTAAATCTACATGAAGGATTCTATCAACAGACTAGTTTTTGTTGCGTCATTAAATGCTTAGCTCAAAAACTGTTTTGGTGTTGCTAAAAATGAAGATCTGTCAGTGGCTATACATACTCTTCAACTTCCACTCAGAGGAACGGTGCAAATACGATAAACAAGTCATTATAACAAAAGGAAACTGTTGAATTTGTTTCGATGACCGCACAAGGGGTTATTTTGGGATTTAGGAGATTAGAGGGGGAGGTAAAATCTTATATTTACTCACATTATACAGTACTCAAATATTATGTTTATATCACATAGATGCTTGTAGGAACACTTAAAAGGTTTGTCCTAACATGGTTGTTAACTAGGTCAACCTTTGCAAAATAACAGTGTCTTCCTAAAGATGTGGAAAATAAAAAGGTTAAATGTAGTCAAAATATTAACACGAAACTTAATTTGTATCCTGTGTACCATTTAAATAAGTTAACTTAACCAGATGTTCATGTCAACCGTATTATTTGAAAAGTGTCTCGACGAGCTTATTACAGTAACCACATAAAGAGTATGGATACTAAAGTACATCAAACTTCGACTCACTTTTGTGCGGAAAAAACAAGTTGTTTCTTATCGATGATTATTTGTTAAATCGAAATACGGTAGATTACTCAGGACGCAGTCTTCTATCTCTATCGTTAAGGCTGTTTGCGAAGATTGATATTTACACAAATATGTTGTAGTCCCACCCTGTGACTACACCACAGACTGAAATGCCTATATAATTGTGAATATTCTTTACTAGATTTAAAATTAGGACATGAAATGGTAAATTTCCTTATAATTAAGGTCATTTTTCAACTTTTAATATTTGAATGGTTTTGTTTCGCCATTGTGATTCTCTGTCTCTAGTATCTCTCTCTGTCTATCTGTCTGTCTCTGTCTGTCTACATGTTTCTGTTTGTCTCTGTCTGTCTCAGTCTGTCTGTCTGTCTGTCTGTCTGTCTGTCTGGAGATGTCTGTCTGTCTGTATGTCTGTCTGTCTGTCTGTCTGTCTCTCTCTCTCTCTCTCTCTCTCTCTCTCTCTCTCTCTCTCTCTCTCTCTCTCCTCCTCTCTCTCTCTCTCTCTCTCTCTCTCTCTCTCTCTCTCTCTCTCTCTCTCTCTCTCTCTCTCTCTCTCTCTCTCTCTCTCTCTCTCTCTCTCTGCCTGTCTTTCTCTGTCCTTTTCTCTACCTGTCTCTCTACCCGTCTGTCTGCCTGTGTGTCTGTTTGTCTGTATGTCTGTTTGTCCGTCTGTCCGTCCGTCCGTATTGAAAAGTACCCAAATGAAGCCAAACACCTTAATGTATACCATTCTCATATATTTATGTGCCAAAACAAAATAAGCGTGCATAAGACTAAGAAAATGGGTTTTTAATCGCCAATGTAATTTACTTAAAGACTATCGTTTCAGGTTTTACCTATATATTCATATTGGCTTATTCCTTTGCTAGTAGCATGTTGTTATGATGATTTCTTTATGCATAGCTGGTCTCATTTGGCTCATGAAGACTTATATCAATAGTCAAGTCAATATTCAAGATAAAACTGTATTCCTACTCTGCTCATCATATCATGTTTATTTTCTTGAAAAATAGAAAAAAGAAAAATTAACTCAATTCCAGACTATGATGCTCGTTTGTGGCTATATGATGATTTTAGTTTCTTTTTATTGAGTAAATGAATTCTTAAGAAATAAAAGAACAAATAACACTAAAAGTCTCTCAATTTTACATTCATATAGCACGTCCAACCCTTACGGTAGGTATGCTGGCAAATTTCAGACACTGATATCTTTTTAACAGTTCATGTTATAACATTGAAACTTTCCTCATACAAAGATGTTGCAATGGTACATTTGTTAAGCTATTGGTTGACATGCTTTATTTTCATAAGTTAAGATAAAAAAATTCTTGTCATAATTGACTTTCCTCCATTCTTTTCCAATTATTTAGAAAAAATCATCAAGATGTGAATTTGGCACTTTGCTTAGAAAATATATTTGGCATCAATTAGTACATAGTACATGTAAATATTTCCTATACCAAACTTTTTCTGTAAACATTGATGTTTTTTTTCTTTGAAATGAAAGTTAAAAAATCAAATTTAAAGGCAATCTTTTTCTCACACTTTATTTGCTCTAGGCCATATATATGATTTTGTTTATATAGTCTGCTTTTGAAATGTTAGTGTACAAGTTTAAGGTTTCAACAAATTGATGATATTTCATTTCAGATGTATTTACCATGATGCGACTCACGAAGAGCTCTTTCCTGTTTTATTTCATTTTGCAATTTAAAGGTTGGTATCTTGTCTACAATTATATTTGCAAATTGTTGCAACTTTTGAGTCGAGGTCTACAAGTCAACCAACATTCGCGGTTAGATAGGGACCGGGTGACTGACGTTCTCAAAAGATGCAGTTATATCGTTCCTGATCTACTGTATTCAGCAGGCAGACCATTCATACATGTAGTTCGGCGCCGCTCATAATATGACGTATGTTAAGATATCAAAGTATACTGAATAACGGCATCCCCATCTAAAGATTATCCGAAATTACTTCATATATTTATACTGGATGTATTCGATATGATCAAGCTTATGAATGTAGGAACATTGTTGCAGATGTATTCCTTTCTGTTTACTCTTACAGTATGTTACATAACGAATATGCTAAAAGCAATAGTTATAGTTTTGGGTACAGCATAATTATACCTTTTTAAAAGGTAAGACCGAGAGACCATTAAGTTTTGAAATATTTATTTGATATTATAATTTGAAAACAAGTATCTAACTTTGTTATGGTATAACCGGTTAATGGCATGAATTGCAAACGTCAACAAAAATAATTCATTTAATAAATGATTTTAATGTATTTTTATTTTAGCTTGCGTGTTTACTACAATTCTCTCGCCAGCTGACAGGACCCTAAATGGTCAAGATGCGGAGCTTGTTTGCACGTATTCTACAAACATTGCATCTACCAGTACAGTTTACGTTAATTGGCTTGAAAACGGAAATATACGAGGCAATATAGATAATAGATGCAGTGATGCTGGTAGACCTGTTGACACCACACAATACAACTTTAGTTGTCCAAGTATTAGCAACTATACATGGACGATAAAGAATGCACAAGAATCTAGAAACGGAACGAAATGGACCTGTGCAATTGCTATAGATTCACTGACGTACACCACGAGTGATCCAACAACAATGTATGTCATATGTAAGTAAAACTACATATTCATTTTAATTTCAAAGCAATTTGGAATTCATTCAGATTGGCGATATAGATAATCTTGGTCATTTTGTGAAACGTTTAACTATATGTGGTTATCTGTGTCGTCAAGCACAGTAGTCAAAGAGTGTGTCGTTAGCCTTGGGACATAAGTATCGCGAGTTCGATACCAGTGGATATACTCTTTGAGACTTGTTATCAATTCTTGTTTGTCGCGCATTCAGGGTTTGTATCCAGGAAAAGGAGTCAAGAGGGACGATAGAAGAATTTTTCCCAATCGATGTAAATTGTTTGAGTTTGAATCTAAAAGCTTCTATAATTCTATAATAACTAGTATGTATATTAAAACACTATTGGTAACTTGTGACTAATCATATAGACCCATGCATTTCTAGGTACAGCATGACAAGAGACACTGAAACCTCTTTCCATACAGATTAAATCACCATTCAAAAGGAGGCACCGAAGAACTTCAGAATTAAATTCAAGAATTGCTAAGTGACGTAACTTTCCTCCCGCAATGAACATTGGCGACATTGTTTAGAATGTTACATTATATTTGTTTTATATTGCAGATACATGTGTTGTTTCAATGATTTTTGTCAGAGGCATTACAGGCGTTTATAAACAAACATAGCATTACGTCAAATGACATATGTATGGCACATTTAATGTGTCATTAATTAGCAGCTACGTTATAATTCTAGTAATTCTTGACTCAACTTGACAAAGTTTCATTATTATAATAAGGATATAG